>WNWK01010312.1:0-70927 GCA_009830355.1 Cherax destructor | reverse complement strand
GACACTGTGATGGATGTAGGTGTCAGCCAGTGTCGACACACAGGTATAGTCCCATGCTAAGTGTTTGCCATTCTTCCAAGGATAGATGGTGATCCCGTCGGGGCGGTTTGCTGGGTTGTGGGTATTGTTGGCTGCTAGTGATCAGGGCTCTCTCTCGGCTGGGCATCCAGCTGTAGCAAGGGTTCTCTTTGTGATGTCGTTGGCTTCATTGTGTCTTACATGCCAGACCTTGGTTTTGGAACAGTTAAGACCATGTTGACCATATTTGTCGGCTTGAAAAATCGCCGCAAATACACGTATATTCCGTGTGAATTGGGGCAGCAAGGCACAGAGCCACTGCTATATGGAGGTTCTTAGGGTCGAGCCGTGTTCCCATTGCCGAAATGGGAACTGTTTGGAGGAAGTCCCTGGAGTGCTGTACACTCACAGCTTGGAGATGGGCAGTCTCCCAGTCTGATGTTACAGCCCTAAGCATGTTGGCAAGCACCTTTTCAGTGATGGGGCCATCCCAACTTGACTGTTTGTAGGATAGTGCTGCACTAGGTTTTGCTGCTGGAGCAGCAAGGGTCTCCCATTCAGTGATGGCACTGGCGTAGCTAAGGTCCAGTATTCCTTCTGAGTCACTGAGGTTGTCCAGAAGAATTTGTTTTATTAACTCATTTGATGCTTTGGTAGAGGATAGGAAAGCTGGTAGGGCAATCTGGGAGTATTTGCATACTCCCAGCCCCCAAGCCTGACTGGAAGTGAAGCTTGCAACCACTGTCCATCTTCGAGGGAAATATTCAATACACTCTCTAGCATGGTCTTAAGGAGAGAGTCATATTTCTTGAGTTTCGGACTTCTGAAGGCTGGGGAGCATCTCAGGAAGTAGGTAAGTTTTGGGATTAACAGGCACCTTGTGAGTAGGTAGAAGGCATCATGTGTATCGATGTCTTTCATCCTGCCTTCCATCGTCCTAAGGTCTGAGATTTTTTTTTCTAGAATCAGATCGATGGCATTAGGCCCAAGAGGAGCACCAAGGAGAGTGCTGATGGCTGGATCAATGGCTCGTGCTCCTGGTAAAACATCACTAATATTCTGGATCATCTGTCGATTGGTAGAAACTGTTTCACATTTGGTGGGGTTTAAAGATAGGCCCAGGCTCTCTCCCATGTCTTTAATTTTTCTGATGTCTTCTAGGAGAGATTCTGTAGTGCCAGCTAGGGTACCATCATCCATGAACCAGATATTGAGCTCACTGGAGAGCGCTTTTGTGACTTCCTTGATGACCAGACAGAATAGTAAGGGGGCGAGAGGGTTCCCCTGTTGCACACCCTCACAAGAGTCAATTTCATGGTCCCCAAACAATAGTTTAGAAGTCACACTATAACACGATTCTGTGAAGGGATAGAGGGAAGAGAAGTGTCTAGAAACTGTTTGGAGAACAGCATCCCTTCTGACTAAGTTGAAAGCATTGGCAAAGTCCAATTTGATCAAGGCTTTTTATCAGACATGTTGTTGATGTATACTCGTGCTGCATGGGCAGCTGCTTCACAGCCTTGTTGAACACCAAAACCGAGCTGAGTTGGTTTCAACATTGCGGCAGCCTCTTGACTCACCATTCTTATTGCAGCCTTGGCAACTAGACGCCGAAGGGTGTTGCCCACTGCAATGGGCCTGGGTCCTCCATTCTTCTTCCGGAGGGCACACAGTGAGGCACCAAAGAAAAGGGGTCTAATGGCCTCTGGGACAGTACCAGCCAGGCACACATATATGTCGTGCCGAATAGGTAAAACTTCCGATTTTGGGTTAAATAGCAACGCTCTGTTTGCAGAATACGGAAAGCAAAAATTTGTGTATGCAATAATTTCGGAAAAATCAATTTAAATGTAAAGAAAAAAAATATATTTCATTGTGTTTGTTTATTATTAAATTATTGTAAACTTAATCTAAAATATGTTTAGTTGGATTAGGCTAAATTAAATTGCGCTTGTTATAATAAGGTTAGGTAAGTTTTCTAAGGTTCTTTTGGTGCAAAGTTATTAATTTTTACATTAACCTAAATGGAAAAAAATACATCTTAAAACGTATAAGAATTTTTTTAGAAAGGATTTAATTTTAAATGGGTTCTTACTAATTCACCAGTTTTACCTATTCATTGATATATATATATATATATATATATATATATATATATATATATATATATATATATATATATATATATATAATATAATATGCTAGGAATTCGCAAGAGCAGGCGAAATATTCACAAACACTGATTTCCGAGGACTCGAACTACGACCTCATACAAGAATCGGTGCTTACCCGTACACATGGTCCAATACCTTGGACCAGTGTGGTACGGTCAAAGCACTGCGTACCTTAGTCATGAGGTTCAGTGAGGTTCAGTTCGTCGGCCAGAGATCAGTGTTTATATATATATATATATATATATATATATATATATATATATATATATATATATATATATATATATATATATATATATACATCAATAACAACACTGCACTAGCCAGGCCGAACCCATGCTGCTTTGGCCCATTTCAGGGTGAGCAAAAACACATGACGCCTTAGACCACTGAACCACACAATCCTTAAGATTAGCGCATCCAGCAGAACTGGATGTTGTACTCACTACCAAGGACATACGGTGGTGTGGACGCCGTTAAGCTAATTTCATTCTAAACCCTGTTTGGTGTACAAGCAGTATATTATATTATTGTATCAGGGATGCGCTTCTCTTAAGGATTGTGTGGTTCAGTGGTCTAAGGCGTTATGTGTTTTCGCTCACCATGAACGGGCCAAAACAGCATGGGTTCGGCCTGGCTGTGCTGTGTTGTTAATGATCAATACCACTCGTTCGTGGTTAAAATAATATATATATATATATATATATATATATATATATATATATATATATATATATATATATATATATATATATATATATATATATGCAAGAAAACCACTATGAAAAATAGAAGAATTCCAAGCGCTTTCGTGACTACTCACATTATCAAGGACAACCAACCTTATTCAACCAAAAATATGTTGGTTCTCCTTACCATGAAAACTTGGTTGATATGCCTTCCTTTCTTAAGAATTTTAATATCAAAGTTGTATTTAAAAATCTTGATACAGTAAAAGACTTTTGATAAAAATTCCCCCAAAATGCTGACGGATGTGTCTATAAGATTCCCTGTAAAATATGCGATAAAGTTTATTATGGTCAAACTGGTAAAAGTCTTGAACTAAGATTAAAACAACATAAATATAGCATTAGAACTGGACAAGATTCTAATGCTCTATTTATTCATGTGAGAGATTTTAACCATCCAATTGATTTTCAAAATGCTGAGAAGGTTGTATCAAGCAAGTCCATGGTTGAGAGAAATATAATAGAATCATGTTTCATTAAAAGCAGTTTTGAAAATAATATGAATATTTCTTTTGGTTTATATAAATTGGATTCATTTATAATTAATAAAATTTGGGAAGAATTTAATGATAAATTGGACTAATCTTAATTCTTGGGAAGAGTTTCAGGTCCTTTCTTATTTTCCTCTTCACAGAGTCGTGTGATGTTACGCTACTGTGAGGTGTAGTTTTTGTTAGTGTGATGTGACTGTGAGGTGTAGTCTCGCCCCTTATATAAGCCCTTCTTGTCATGTTTCCTGTTATAGTTCCTTGATAATGTGAGTAGTCACGAAAGCGCTTGGAATTCTTCTATTTTTCATAGTGGTTTTCTTGCATATTTTGATATCACCTGTTTACAGTGATCTTTTTGCATATATATATATATATATATATATATATATATATATATATATATATATATATATATATATATATATATATATATATATATATATATATATAGACTAACTAAAGGGGAGTTGAATGATAGCTATAGGATTTTTGTGTTGCAGTCAACACTTCTTTAGGAGTTAATGTTGGAAGAAATAGATTATGAGGGAATAGGCGTTCATGAATGCATGTGCTATCAGAAAGAAGACATAATGGAGTGGCAGGAGGCTCTTGGCACTCTAGTGCCAGATGTCACAAGTTGAAGGAAAGATGTATATTAAGAACTAGCAAGATCAGACAGCCCAATCCATAAGCATTTATTATGTAGTAATGACCAAGAGAACATATCGTTAGAGACTTGTCAATTATCACGAAAATTAAATCAGACTTTCATACGTATCGTTATAAGCAAAGTCAAATTGTGATTTCTTATGTTTGTGGCAATATGTTTTTATTAATATTATCTAACGAATTAGTTGTCTAAATTAAATGTTCTTCACTGGAGATTGGTAGACATTGTTTTCATACAAAAATATTTCGCTCTAGTCAATGAGAATATATTTTTCTCTAATTTATTGTGGAGAACCTTATTCAATGTTATGGGAAATTCCATAACTATTGGAAGTTCTCCAATGTTTGCTATCCAATTACCACCATCTATATATATATCTCCAAGGCCATTAATTACCACCATCTATATATATCTCCAAGGTCATTAATTACCACCATCTATATATATCTCCAAGGTCCTTAATTATCACCATCTATATATATCTCCAAGGTCATTAATTATCACTATCTATATATATCTCCAAGGTCATTAATTACCACCATATATATGTCTCCAAGGTCATTAATTATCACCATCTATATATAACTCCAAGGTCATTAATTACCACCATCTATATATATCTCCAAGGTCATTAATTACCACCATCTATATATATATCTAAGGTCATTAATTACCACCATCTATATATAACTCCAAGGTCATTAATTACCACCATCTATATATATCTCCAAGGTCATTAAGTATCACCATCTATATATAACTCCAAGGTCATTAATTACCACCATCTATATATCTCCAAGGTCATTAATTACCACCATCATATATATATCTAAGGTCATTAATTACCACCATCTATATATAACTCCAAGGTCATTAATTACCACCATCTATATATATCTCCAAGGTCATTAAGTATCACCATCTATATATAACTCCAAGGTCATTAATTACCACCATCTATATATAACTCCAAGGTCATTAATTACCACCATCTATATATATCTCCAAGGTCATTAAGTATCACCATCTATATATAACTCCAAGGTCATTAATTACCACCATCTATATATTCTCCAAGGTCATTAATTACCACCATCTATATATGTCTCCAAGGTCATTAATTACCACCATATATATGTCTCCAAGGTCATTAATTACCACCATCTATATATAACTCCAAGGTCATTAATTACCACCATCTATATATGTCTCCAAGGTCATTAATTACCACCATATATATGTCTCCAAGGTCATTAATTATCACCATCTATATATAACTCCAAGGTCATTAATTACCACCATCTATATATGTCTCCAAGGTCATTAATTACCACCATCTATATATGTCTCCAAGGTCATTAATTATCACCATCTATATATGTCTCCAAGGTCATTAATTACCACCATCTATATATGTCTCCAAGGTCATTAATTATCACCATCTATATATATCTCCAAGGTCATTAATTACCACCATCTATATATGTCTCCAAGGTCATTAATTATCACCATCTATATATATCTCCAAGGTCATTAATTACCACCATCTATATATGTCTCCAAGGTCATTAATTATCACCATCTATATATAACTCCAAGGTCATTAATTACCACCATAATATTGCTTCACAATTATCTAATCAGAAAACGGGAGATAATTAAAGAGAATAAATGATGGGCATAAATTTGGTGCTATGAAATAAGTTAATGTATAGTGTATTTGGCATAATAAAGATGTATAGTACAATCGTCAGATTAATGATGATAATAGAAAATACGAGGTGGAAAACTGAACACCGTGTGGGTAGTAATATTGCGTTGTCGCCTGCTAGTGTGTTTCAGTTCTAACACAACAGGTAACGTAACTATTTACTGCCCAATAGGGAGGAGTTGAGATATATCCTCAAGACCATAATTTGTTAAGATATATTTCTTTTTTGTATAATGTATAAAAAATTATAGAACAAACAAATCCTTAGTCAAATTCACAATAATTTTTTTCTTTACATATACAGTCCACAACTAAATTTAATGCAGCCATTGTTAATGGTTTGAAATATTTCATTTAATAAAGTTGAGAACTATATGTTCAATAATTTAAGTTCCGGCTGTGTGAGGTGAGAAGGTGGGTATCGAAGGAGCGACAGTGTTGCTTCCCACCTGTCTCCCAAGTACAACTATATCAGAAAGAGTACAACTATATCAGAAAGAGTACAACTATATCAGAAAGAGTACAACTATATCAGAAATAGTACAACTATATCAGAAAGAGTACAACTATATCAGAAAGAGTACAACTATATCAGAAAGAGTACAACTATATCAGAAAGAGTACAACTATATCAGAAAGAGTACAACTATATCAGAAAGAGTACAACTATATCAGAAAGAGTACAACTATATCAGAAGAGTACAACTATATCAGAAAGAGTACAACTATATCATAAAGAGTACAACTATATCAGAAAGTGTACAACTATATCAGAAAGAGTACAACTATATCAGAAAGAGTACAACTATATCAGAAAGAGTACAACTATATCAGAAAGAGTACAACTATATCAGAAAGAGTACAACTATATCAGAAAGAGTACAACTATATCAGAAAGAGTACAACTATATCAGAAAGAGTACAACTATATCAGAAAGAGTACAACTATATCAGAATGAGTACAACTATATCAGAAAGAGTACAACTATATCAGAAGGAGTACAACTAAATCAGAAATAGTACAACTATATCAGAAAGAGTACAACTATATCAGAAAGAGTACAACTATATCAGAAAGAGTACAACTATATCAGAAAGAGTACAACTATATCAGAAGGAGTACAACTATATCAGAAATAGTACAACTATATCAGAAAGAGTACAACTATATCAGAAAGAGTACAACTATATCAGAAAGAGTACAACTATATCAGAAAGAGTACAACTATATCAGAAAGAGTACAACTATATCAGAAAGAGTACAACTATATCAGAAAGAGTACAACTATATCAGAAAGAGTACAACTATATCAGAGAAGTATAACTATATCAGAAAGAGTACAACTATATCAGAAAGAGTACAACTATATCAGAAGAGTACAACTATATCAGAAAGAGTACAACTATATCAGAAAGAGTACAACTATATCAGAAAGAGTACAACTATATCAGAAAGAGTACAACTATATCAGAAAGAGTACAACTATATCAGAAAGAGTACAACTATATCAGAAAGAGTACAACTATATCAGAAAGAGTACAACTATATCAGAAAGAGTACAACTATATCAGAAAGAGTACAACTATATCAGAAAGAGTACAACTATATCAGAAAGAGTACAACTATATCAGAATGAGTACAACTATATCAGAAAAGTACAACTATATCAGAAGAGTACAACTAAATCAGAAATAGTACAACTATATCAGAAAGAGTACAACTATATCAGAAAGAGTACAACTATATCAGAAAGTATCAACTATATCAGAAAGAGTACAACTATATCAGAAAGAGTACAACTATATCAGAAGGAGTACAACTATATCAGAAAGTAGTACAACTATATCAGAAAGAGTACAACTATATCAGAAAGAGTACAACTATATCAGAAGAGTACAACTATATCAGAAAGAGTACAACTATATCAGAAAGAGTACAACTATATCAGAAAGAGTACAACTATATCAGAAAGAGTACAACTATATCAGAAAGAGTACAATTATATCAGAAAGAGTAAAACTATATCAGAAAGAGTACAACTATATCAGAAAGAGTACAACTATATCAGAAAGAGTACAACTATATCATAAAGAGTACAACTATATCAGAAAGTGTACAACTATATCAGAAAGAGTACAACTATATCAGAAAGAGTACAACTATATCAGAAGAGTACAACTATATCAAAGAGTACAACTATATCAGAAGAGTACGACTATATCAGAAAGAGTACGACTATATCAGAAAGAGTACGACTATATCAGAAAGAGTACAACTATATCAGAAAGAGTACAACTATATCAGAAAGAGTACAACTATATCAGAAAGAGTACAACTATATCAGAAAGAGTACAACTATATCAGAAAGAGTACAACTATATCAGAAAGAGTACAACTATATCAGAAAGAGTACAACTATATCAGAAAGAGTACAACTATATCAGAAGGAGTACAACTATATCAGAAATAGTACAACTATATCAGAAAGAGTACAACTATATCAGAAAGAGTACAACTATATCAGAAAGAGTAAAACTATATCAGAAAGAGTACAACTATATTAGAAAGAGTACAACTATATCAGAATAAGTACTCTGTTTCTGGTGTGCCAGAATTCTCCCCAGTTATGTGTGTGAAATGTTAATTCAGGATTGTACCGGTGAAATTCACCCACATAATTTCTCACCAAAAAGTCGTTGGTCAGTTCCTGACCAGCCTGGCTGTGGGTCGTACTAGTCAACATTGGCTTAGCAATTACACAATAATATTATTAATTATACCATTAACAATAATATTGATTTTATTGTGGACCATTCTCTTTTCAGTCACACAATATACATTATTATTTTAAATTTATGTAGACCTAAATTACTTCTTTCATGAAGAACCTGGAGTATACCTGAAGAGAGTTTCGGGGGTCAACGCCCCCGCGGCACGGTCTGAAACTAGGCCTCGTGGTGGATCATGGCCTGAGCAACCAGGCTGTTACTGTTGGCCGCACCCAACCCGATGTACGAATCACAGCCCAGCTGGTCAGGTACTGACTTTAGGTGCTTGTCCAGCGACTTCTTGAAAAGTCAGTTGTCTATTGGTAATCCCCTTATATATGCTGGGAGACAGTTGAACTGCCTTGGGCCCCTGACACTTATTGTGTTGTCTCTTATCGTGTTAGTGGCACCTCTTCTTTTCATTGGGGGGATGTTGCATCGTCTGCCGAGTCTTTTACTTTCATTGGGAGTGACTCTCGTGTGCAAGTTTGGTACTAATCCCTCTAGGATTTTCAAAGTGTATATAATCATTTATCTCTCCCGCCTGCATTCTAGGGAGTACAGGTTGAGGAACTTCAACCGTTCCCAGAAATTGAGGTATTTTATCGCAGTTATTTGTGCCATGAAGGTTCTCTGTACATTTTCTAGGTCAGCAATTTCACCTGTCTTGAAAGGTGCTGTTAGTGGGCTTGGCATGCCTAGTTTTGAAGGTTCTCATTATTCATCCTGTCATTTTTTCTAGCAGATGCGAGTGATACAATGTTTTGGTCTTTGAAAGTGAGGTCCTCTGACATTATCACTCTCAGGTCTTTTACATTAGTTTTTAGCTCTATTGCCTGGTTGGAATTTCTTTTATACTCCGAAATATTTTTAATTTTTTAAGGTTTCCATGTCGGAGTAATTTAAATTTCTCGCCATTGAATTTCATATTGTTTTCTGCGGTCCATATAAAAATTAAGTTGATGTCTGCTTGGAGTCTTGCAGTGTCTTCAACGGTGGACACTGTCATACAGATTCGGGTGTCATCTGCAAAGGAAGACACGGCACTGTGGCTTATATCCCTGTCAATATCTGATATGAGGATGAGGAATAGGATGGGAGCGAGTACTGTGCCTTGTGGAACAGAGCTTTTCACTGTAGCCGCCTCAGACTTTACTCTGTTGACTACTACTCTTTTGTTCTACATGTTAGGAAATTATAGATCCATCTACCAACTTTTCCTGTTATTCCTTTATCACGCATTTTGTGTGCTATTACACCATGGACTGTTTGGTAGGACAGAGTACTGGGAGGAGGGAGACCGGTGGGAACGGAGGAGACCTGTGAGGGGGGAACCTGGGAGGGGTGGGAAACCTTGAGGGAGGAGACCGTGAGGGTGGGAAACCTTGAGGGAGGAGACCGTGAGGGTGGGAAACCTTGAGGAAGGAGACCGTGAGGGTGGGAAACCTTGAGGAAGGAGACCGTGAGGGTGGGAAACCTTGAGGGAGGAGACCGTGAGGGTGGGAGCCTTGAGGGAGGAGACCGTGAAGGTGGGAACCTTGAGGGAGGAGACCGTGAGGGTGGGAACCTTGAGGGAGGAGACCGTGAGGGTGGGAACCTTGAGGGAGGAGACCGTGAGTGGGATGGGAGAACCGTGAGGGAACGAGGAGGACCGTGAGGTGAAGGAAACCTGAGGGGGAGCCGTGAGGGGCCGGAAGGTGAGGCCTTGAGGGAGGAGACCGTGAGGTGGGAACCTTGAGGAGGAGACCGTGAGGGTGGGAAGCCTTGAGGAGGAGACCGTGAGGTGGGAAACCTTGAGGAGGAGACCGTAGGGTGGGAAACCTTGAGGAGGAGACCGTGAGGTGGGAACCTTGAGGAGGAGACCGTGAGGGTGGGAAACCTTGAGGACGGAGACCGTGAGGTGGGAACCTTGAGGAAGGAGACCGTGAGGGTGGGAACCTTGAGGGAGGAGACCGTGAGGGTGGGAAACCTTGAGGAAGGAGACCGTGAGGGTGGGAACCTTGAGGAAGGAGACCGTGAGGGTGGGAACCTGAGGAGGAGACCGTGAGGGTGGGAACCTTGAGGGAGGAGACCGTTAGTTTGGGAAACTTTGAGGAAGGAGACCGTGAGGGTGGGAACCTTGAGGAAGGAGACCGTGAGGGTGGGAACCTTGAGGGAGGAGACCGTGAGGGTGGGAACCTTGAGGAGGAGACCGTGAGGGTGGGAACCTTGAGGGAGGAGACCGTGAGGGGAGGAGAGAGTTAGCTTTTGAGTCTGTGTGTGTGTGTTTACACATATGTATGTCGTGCCGAATAGGTAAAACTGGTCAATTAGCAAGAACTCTTTTAAAATTAAATCCTTTCTAAAATTTTCTCTTATACGTATAAAGATATATATTTTTAATTTATGTTAATGTAAAAAAATAATAATTTTGTACCTAAATTATTATAACAAACGCAATTTAATTTTGCCTAATCGAACTAAATATATTTTAGATAAGTTTACAATAATTTAATAATAAACAAACACAATGTAATACATTTTTATCGTTAGGTTCAAAATCATTTTTTACGAAATTATTGCAAGCACAAATTTTCGCTTGCCTTATTCGGCAAGAAGAGTATTGCTATTTAAGTCAAAATTGCAAGTTTTACCTATTCGGCACGACATGTACACAGCTGTCTGGTGTAATTAACGCTCTTTGTGTACTCACCTAATTGTGGTTGCAGGGGTCGAGACTCAGCTCCTGGCTGAGTGTGTGTGTGTGTTAGTTACCATTTTGTCCTAGGCACATGTCGATTAGACATTAGGCCTGTTGTATGTATGTGTGTGTGTGTGTGTGTGTGTGTATGTGTAACGAAACACTTCGAAATGTTTCGGCCCCGCTGGGAATTGAACCCGGGCCCTCCGTGCGTGAAGAAAGAGCGCTAGCCACCATGCCATCGGGGCGTGTGTGTGTGTGTGGGGATGTGTGTGTGTGTATCCATATATCTTTGTATGTGTTTGTGTGTGTCTCTGTCTCTGTGTATATGGGTGTGAATGTTTGTATGGGTGTTTGTGGGTGTAATAAATTTTGAACTGCGCTGTGAAAATCTAATATTAAAAATATACAGGAAGAGCAGAAATAAAATATATATTGAGTAGGAATCTGAGAAAAACAAGTCTTAAGAGGCATAATATTCTTTTCTTAAATATTAATGACCGTTTAACTAAGATTGAGATTTATTTGTACAGAATGTCATGCCCAACGTTCCTGTGATGAAGGCCATGGTGTGTGTAGACACCATTGTCGCCACCATGAACACCAGGCTGAGCAAGGATGTTCTGACTCAGACTGCAAATGTTGCATACTGCATAAACACACCTGTAACTCTGATGATGGTGACTGTCCTGGCAAGTGCATGGATAAGAATCACTGTCATAGTCCATGAAAGGCCACTTCTGTTCAGGACATAACTGCGTATGCTGTAACAGTAAGTGTATCTAATGCTCAGTTATTAATACTAAATTTACTAGAAACGCCATCCATAAAATCTTTGCTAGAATTTGTTTTATGTATTTTTCTGAAATCCTTTAGCGTACCGAACCCCTTATGGGACTCAAATCTAGGGTAAATTTGGAAGGTTCTAGAGCCAAGTCATGGATCATGGAATTGTTACTGTTGCTTCAAGCCAATCAATGGACTCTTCCCATCCTAAAGTAAGCATTCAGAAAGCCATACATAGCTACACGATTTATATATATATATATATATATATATATATATATATATATATATATATATATATATATATATATATATATATATATATATATATATATATATATATATATATATATATATATATATATATTTATATATATATATATGGAGTACCACCTCTAGAACTTTACTGGGGACCCTCATCCTCAAGAAGACAATAAACGTACCTCAGGAAAACTCGAGTTCTACAGAATGTTTGAATATTTTCTTCTCCCACCACTCCTATATATTGAATAGTGCTTTATTAATAGACAGAATACATCAATGGAAAACATAACATGAATATATATATATATATATATATATATATATATATATATATATATATATATATATATATATATGTCGTGCCGAATAAGTAAAACTGATCATTTAGCAAGAACTCATTTAAAATTAAGTCCTTTCTTCAATTTTATCATATACGATGAAAGATATATTTTTTTCATTTATTTTAATGTAAAAATTAATAATTTTGTTCCAAAAGAACCTTAGAAAACTTACCTAATCTTATAACAAGCGCAATTTAATTTAGCCTAATCCAACTAAATATATCTTAGAGAGGTTTACAATAATTTAATAAACAAACACATTGAAATATACTTTTTTCGTTAAGTTCAGATTGATATTTGCGAAATTATTGCATACATAAATTTTCGCTCGCCTTATTCGGCAAGGAGACCTTTGCTATTTCAGCCAAAATCGCAAGTTTTATCTATTCGGCACGACATGTATATATGACGTCATACCTAGTAAGTCGAACTTGCTGAAAAAACCGAACTCCTTTGAAAATTAAACTTAAAAAAAAAATTATTTTGCAGAATGACGGCTAATTATTTCACTGACAATGATGCAGAGAATTTTTTTTTTTACCAAAACTTTAAGTAGCGTAATTTGCTTTAAGGTAACTTCTGAGTATAGCATAAGTTACTAGCAATTTATTTAAAATTAGTTCAATGATATATGTTTTTTCGTTATGTTCAGAGTGAATTTGGTAGAGGTGTAGCTTATACAAATTTTCATTCTGGCTATTTGAAAAACAGAATTGTCAAATTTGAAAACGGAATTGTCAAATAGACCAAACTCACCTATTCGGCTTATACAGAACATTATAAATAAAACATTATATATAAAATTTATTTTTTATTATTATTAACACATCGGCCGATTCCCACCAAGGCAGGGTGGCCCGAAAAAGAAACACTTTCATCATCATTCACTCCATCACTGTCTTGCCAGAGGGGTGCTTTACACTACAGTTATAAAACTGCAACATTAACACCCCTCCTTCAGAGTGCCGGCACTGTACTTCCCATGTCCTGGTTGGTAGACAGCAACTTTCCAGGGAGGTACTACCGTCCTGTGGTAGTAGGTTGGTAGACAGCAACTGTCCAGGGAGGTACTACCGTCCTGTGGTAGTAGGTTGGTAGACAGCAACCACCCAGGGAGGTACTACCCTCCTGTGGTAGTAGGTTGGTAGACAGCAACCACCCAGGGAGGTACTACCATCCTGTGGTAGTAGGTTGGTAGACAGCAACCACCCAGGGAGGTACTACCGTCCTGTGGTAGTAGGTTGGTAGACAGCAACCACCCAGGGAGGTACTACCGTCCTGTGGTAGTAGGTTGGTAGACAGCAACCACCCAGGGAGGTACTACCCTCCTGTGGTAGTAGGTTGGTAGACAGCAACCACCCAGGGAGGTACTACCCTCCTGCCGAGTGTTCAACGAAAGCCTGTAATTGTTTTACATGATGGTAGGATTGCTGGTGTCTTTTTTCTGTCTCATAAACATGCAAGATTTCAGGTATGTCTTGTTACTTCTACTTACACTTAGGTCACGCTACACATTCATGTACAAGCATATACATATATACACACTTCTCTGGGTTTTCTATTTTCTTACTGGTTCTTGTTCTTATTTCCTCTAATCTCCATGGGGAATTGGAACAGAATTCTTCCTCTGTAAGCCATGCGTGTCGTAAGAGTTGACTAAAATGCCAGAAGAAAGAGGCTAGTAACCCCTCCTGTATACATTACTAAAGTTAAAAAGAGAAACTTTTGTTTTTCTTTTTGGGCCACCCTGCCTCGGTGGGATACGGCCGATTTATTAAAAGAATATATTTATGTGTATGTGTGTGTGTGAATGTGTGGTGTCATTAGTTTATAAATGCTAGAGTTATTTAAATTCCCGAGTTTGAAGACTGCATTTCTCTACATTAACCTGCATCTATCATGTTTTCAAGCACGATATGAGCTTCCCTTAATCTTCCTGAAGTTCAGAAGCATCTTCTAATTCTTCTATCGTGACTTCTTTTTTGTCGTTAGTCAATTTGCTCATATCACTTGTTATTCCCTCGCTAAGTTCTTTAATGTAGATTAAGAACAGCAATAGGCCTAAAACTGATTCTTGTGGAACTCCTCAAGATTTCAGTACATTTATACAAATTCTCTACTTCCTGTTGGTCAACCTCCATCTATGATAAGACTCTTTCTGCTGCCACTTCATTTTGTATGTTACTCTATCAAAAGTTTTACTAAAAATCCAAAATGACAATTTCTAATTCTCTGTCATGATCAAGTGTCCAGTGGCTTTACTGAGGAAGGTCATTATAATAGTGAGGAATGATCAGGTGTCCAGTGGCTTTACTGAGGAATGTCATTATAATAGTGAGGAATGAAGGGCTTCTCTTTCATCCATCCTCAGTATCACAAATCAACTTAATCTTATCAAGATGGCTTCTTATAATATCAACTATAATTGATTCTAGTAATTTGCCAGTTACCGAGGTCAGGCTTTTTGGGTGGTAATTAGACGGTAATGACTTATCTCTTGTTTTATTAACAGGAATTACATTAGCCATCTTCTACAGCTCATACACTACACCTGTTTGAAGAAATCTAATACAAAAGTTAGTTGGCCTATATATCACAGAGTCACTTATATGTTCAGAACTACTAAATGCCTCAAATGATGTAGTTGAAGTTTTAGCAGTAAAGATCGAGAATCAAAACCTGGTCATCGTGGTTGTATACAAGCCTCCGGATGCAACGTCCCAACTATTCCAGGAACAGCTTTTCAAAATTGACCACTGTCTGGAAAATCTTCCAGGTCCAGCCCCCAACATCTTGCTCCTGGGAGACTTCAACCTAAGGCACCTAAAAAAGGAATATAGCAAATAATGTTGAAGCAGAGATAACACCAGGAGGCAGTTCAGATGAAAACTCGTACACACGAACTTTTAAATGTCTGCATCAAATTCACCTTAAACCAACAGTGGACCTCATCTTCACTAACAATGATGATCTGATACGAAATGCCACCAAATCAAAAACAATATACTCAGATCACAACATAATAGAGGTCCAGACATGTATGAGGGGAGCCCCAGATCAACAAAATGTGATCAGTCGTGAGGGAGCTTTCTCCAATTTCAACTTCAATAACAAAAACATAAGGTGGGACCAAGTAAACCAAGTCCTAAATGATATAAACTGGGAAGATTGCCTAAGCATCACGGATCCTAACAGGTGTAGTGTCTGATATGTGGAAGATGGCTAATGTAATTCCTATTTTTAAAGCAGGGGACAAGTCACTACCGTCAAACTACCGCCCAATAAGCCTGACCTCAATTGTAGGCAAATTACTAGAGTCAATTATAGCTGATATTATTAGAAGCCATCTAGATAACCATAATTTGATTAATGATACCCAGCATGGATTCACGAGGGGCCGTTCCTGCCTATCTAATTTATTAACCTTCTTCAGTAAAGCTTTTGAGGCTGTTGATCACGATAAAGAATTCGATATTGTTTATTTAGACTTTAGTAAGGCTTTTGATAGAGTACCGCACCAGAGACTGTTAAAGAAAGTGGCAGCTCATGGCATTGGGGGAAAAGTGTTGTCATGGATCGAGTCATGGCTCACCAATAGGAAGCAGAGAGTGTGCATAAATGGGGTTAAATCCGAATGGGGACTTGTAACAAGTGGTGTTCCACAGGGATCAGTCTTAGGCCCATTGTTATTTATAATATATATCAATGACCTTGATGAGGGAATTACTAGTGATATGAGCAAATTCGCCGACGACACGAAGATAGGTAGGATAATTGATTCAAACATAGATGTCATAGAACTTCAGGAAGATTTAGACAAACTTAATTCGTGGTCAGAAAAGTGGCAGATGCAGTTCAATGTAGATAAATGCAAGGTTCTGAAGCTCGGGAGTGTCCATAACCCAAGCACTTATAAGTTAAATAACGTAGAACTTAGCCATACAGATTGCGAGAAGGACTTGGGGGTGATGGTAAGCAGCAACCTTAAACCAAGACAGCAATGCCTAAGCGTACGTAATAAGGCAAATAGATAACTGGGATTTATATCAAGAAGTGTTAGCAACAGAAGTCCAGAGGTTATATTACAGCTTTATACATCATTAGTAAGGCCTCACCTAGATTACGCAGCTCAGTTCTGGTCTCCATATTACAGAATGGACATAAATTCGTTAGAAAACATTCAGCGTAGAATGACTAAATTAATACATAGCATTAGAAATCTTCCTTACGAAGAAAGATTGATGACCCTAAAATTACATTCACTTGTAAGACGTAGAATGAGGAGACATGATCGAGGTATACAAGTGGAAAATGGGTATTAACAAAGGGGATATAAATAAGGTCTTGAGGGTATCTCTCCAAGAGAGAACCCGCAATAATGGATTCAAGTTAGATAAGTTTAGATTTAGAAAGGATATAGGAAAGTATTGGTTTGGAAATAGGGTAGTTGATGAGTGGAACAGTCTGCCTAGTAGGGTTATTGAAGCTAGGACCTTGGGTAGTTTCAAATTTAGGTTGGATAAATTCATGAGTGAGAGGGGTTGGATTTGAGTGGGTCTCGCGCATGAGTGGGTAGAATTGTCAAAGCTTATTTCTTGGGTAGCATTGAAAATTGGGTTGAGCAAATATTCTGTTAGTGGGACGGATTGTGAAGGACCTGCCTAGTATGGGCCAACAGGCCTGCTGCAGTGTTCCTCCTTTCTTATGTTCTTATGTCTAGAACAAATTAACTCTGTGGGACTCGAGGTATGCTCAAGTGACATTCCTTTAAGGAAAAGGAGATGTAAACTAGAAAGAGAAAGGCTCTCCCTATACAGGCGAAGGCAATGAATAACAGAGCGGCTAAAAGAGGCCAATATATCTGCAATACGTAAGGAGACACAGGTCATAGAAAGAGTAAACATCGAACTAAAACTAAAGGAATCTTACAGGAGTCAAGAAACGCAGGAAGAACTAAAAGCTATAAATGAAATTAAAAGAAACCCAAAGTATTTATTTTCTTATGTCAAATCAAGGTCGAGAACAACATCCAGTATTGGGCCCCTACTTAAGCGGGATGGGTCTTACACAGATGACAGCAAGGAAATGAGTGAGCTACTAAAGTCCCAGTATGACTCAGTTGTTAGCGAACCGCTAACCAGACTGAGAGTCGAAGACCTAAATGATTTTTTTATGAGAGAAACGCAGAATTTGGTAGATACAAACCTATCTGATATTATTCTGACTTCAAAAGGGCAATAAATAACATGCCCATGCACTCCGCTCCAGGCCCAGACTCGTGGAACTCCGTGTTCAACAAGAAAGGGAGGGAGCATGGGCACTGGGGTCGTCCCGCAGTTACTAAAAACAACAGACATAGCCCCTCTCCACAAAGGGGGCAGTAAAGCAATAGCAAAGAACTACAAACCAATAGCGTTAACGTCCCATATCATAAAAATCTTTGAAAGGATTCTAAGAAGCAAGATCGCCACTCATCTTGATACCCATCAATTGCACAACCCAGGGCAGCATGGGTTTAGAGCAGGTCGCTCCTGTCTGTCCCAACTACTGGACCACTACGACAAGGTCCTGGATGCTCTAGAAGACAAACAGAATGCAGATGTTATATACACAGACTTTGCAAAAGCCTTTGATAAGTGTGACCATGGTGTAATAGCACACAAAATGCGTGATAAGAACATGAGAACATAAGAAAGGAGGAACACTGCAGCAGGCCTGTTGGCCCATACTAGGCACGTCCTTCACATTCCATTCCACTAACAGAATATTTGTTCAACCTAATTTTCAATGCTACCCAAGAAATAAGCTTTGATAATTTGATTTACTCATGTGCAATTCCCAATCAAATCCAACCCCTCTCACTCATGAATTTATCCAACCTAAATTTGAGACTACCCAAGGTTCTAGCTTCAAGCTTCAATAACCCTACTAGGCAGACTGTTCCACTCATCAACTACCCTATTTCCAAACCAATACTTTCCTATATCCTTTCTAAATCTAAACTTATCTAACTTGAATCCATTATTGTGGGTTCTCTCTTGGAGAGATACCCTCAAGACCTTATTTATATCCCCTTTGTTAATACCCATTTTCCACTTGTATACCTCGATCATGTCTCCCCTCATTCTACGTCTTACAAGTGAATTTAATTTAAGGGTCTTCAATCTTTCTTCGTAAGGAAGATTTCTAATGCTATGTATTAATTTAGTCATTCTACGCTGAATGTTTTCTAACGAATTTATATCCATTCTGTAATATGGAGACCAGAACTGAGCTGCGTAATCTAGGTGAGGCCTTACTAATGATGTATAAAGCTGTAATATAACCTCTGGACTTCTGTTGCTAACACTTCTTGATATAAATCCCAGTAATCTATTTGCCTTATTACGTACGCTTAGGCATTGCTGTCTTGGTTTAAGGTTGCTGCTTACCATCACCCCCAAGTCCTTCTCGCAATCTGTATGGCTAAGTTCTACGTTATTTATCTTATAAGTGCTTGGGTTATGGACACTCCCGAGCTTCAGGACCTTGCATTTATCTACATTGAACTGCATCTGCCACTTTTCAGATCACGAATTAAGTTTGTCTAAATCTTCCTGAAGTTCTATGACATCTATGTTTGAATCAATTATCCTACCTATCTTCGTGTCGTCGGCGAATTTGCTCATATCACTAGTAATTCCCTCGTCAAGGTCATTGATATATATTATAAATAACAACGGGCCTAAGACTGATCCCTGTGGAACACCACTTGTTACAGGTCCCCATTCGGATTTAACCCCATATATGCACACTCTCTGCTTCCTATTGGTGAGCCATGACTCGATCCATGACAGCACTTTTTCCCCAATGCCATGAGCTGCCACTTTTATTAACAGTCTCTGGTGTGGTACTCTATCAAAAGCCTTACTAAAGTCTAAATAAACAATATCGAATTCTTTATCGTGATCAACAGCCTCAAAAGCTTTAGTGAAGAAGGTTAATAAATTAGATAGGCAGGAACGGCCCCTCGTGAATCCATGCTTAGTATCATTAATCAAATTATGGTTATCTAGATGGTTTCTAATAATATCAGCTATAATTGACTCTAGTAATTTGCCTACAATTGAGGTCAGGCCTATTGGGCGGTAATTTGACGGTAGTGACTTGTCCCCTGCTTAAAAAATAGGAATTACATTAGCCATCTTCCACATATCAGACACTACACCTGTTTGAAGAGATAAATTAAAAACGTTAGATAATGGTTCACAGAGTTCCATTTTGCATTCCTTAAAAACCCTTGCAAAAAGCTCATCAGGACCCAGCGATTTATTTTGTTTCAGTCGGTCTAGTTGTTTCATAACCATTTCGCTAGTGACTGTGATATTACATAATTTATCTTCTTCTGGTCCTCTGTAAAAATTAATTACTGGGATATTATTAGTGTCTTCCTGTGTGAAAACCGAGAGAAAATAATTATTAAAAATAGAGCACATATCATTCTCCTTGTCAGTAAGATGCCCAGAGTTATTTTTAAGGGGACCTATCTTATCCCTAACTTTTGTTCTATAAACCTGGAAAAAACTTTTTGGGTTAGTTTTTGAATCCCTAGCAACTTTAATTTCATAGTCCCATTCAGCTTTTCTTATCCCCTTTTTAACGTCCCTCTTAATGTCAGTATACTGATTTATAAGATGACCCTCACCTCTTTTTATGCGCCTATAAATTCCTTTCTTCTGCCCTAAAAGATACTTGAGCCTATTATTCATCTATTTTGGGTCATTTGTATTTGATCTAATTTCTTTATATGGGATAAATGTTTTTTGGGCAGCCTGTATAGTGTTAAGAAAACTGTCATATTGATACCTCTCTTCGTCACCCCAGTTCACAGTTGATAAGTGTTCTCTAAGTCCATTATAATCTGCTAAGCGAAAATCTGGGATCGTTACTGAATTATCCCTACTATCATACATCCATTCAATGCTAAAGGTAATTGGCTTGTGGTCGCTTGAGCCGAGTTCCTCTGAAATTACTAAATTATTAACAAGGGTTTCCTTGCTTGCCAGAACCAAGTCAAGTAGGTTATTTCCCCTTGTAGGTTCTGTCACAAACTGCTTCAAAAAGCAATCCTGAACTACTTCTAAAAAGTCGTTAGATTCTAAATTCCCTGTCAAGAAATTCCAATTAATCTGACTAAAGTTAAAGTCTCTTAGAATTACTACGTTATCGTGCCCTGTGGCCTTAACAATTTCCTCCCAAAGTAGTCTCCCTTGTTCCCTATCTAAGTTTGGAGGACGGTAAATCACGCCTAAAATCAATTTTTCACACCCCTCTGAAAATTCTGTCCAGACAGACTCTGTATGTGTTATTTCAGACTTTATACCCGTTTTTATGCAACAATTTAAATGATCACGGACATAGAGTGCAACCCCACCCCCATTCCCGATACTTCTGTCTACTTGGAACAATTTAAAACCCTGAATGTGACATTCGGCAGGCATGTCCCGATTTTTCATATTAAACCATGTCTCAGTTATTGCAAAAACATCAATATTACCCGTACTTGCAACTAATCTCAACTCGTCCATCTTATTCCTAGCACTACGACTATTGGTGTAATATACATTTAAAGACCCTCCTTTCTCTTTACCCTTCCTGCTCATTTCTGTTTTTCCACTATACCTATTACTGTCCTTGTCACCTAGTGCCAATGGCTTTCCACTACCCACCTTATTTTGCCTATTACTAGTTCCCCTAGAATTTATAACGTTACTACACTGGGACTTCACTGTTTTCCCCCCATAACCCATACCACTAACTTTTTCTAGTTTAAAGCCCTAACAGCTCCCTCCACTGCAGTTGCCAGGGCCCCCACCCCAGACCTAGATAAGTGAACCCCATCCCTGGCATACATGTCATTTCTGCCATATAAGAGGTTCCAGTTGTCAATGAATGTTACTGAATAACAGGAAAAGTTGGTAGATGGATCTATAATTTCCTAACAAGTAGAACACAAAGAGTAGTAGTCAACAGAGTAAAGTCTGAGGCGGCTACGGTGAAAAGCTCTGTTCCACAAGGCACAGTACTCGCTCCAATTCCTGTTCCTCATCCTCATACGGACATAGACAGGGATATAAGCCACAGTGCTGTGTCTTCCTTTGCAGATGACACCTGAATCTGCATTTGTCCACCGTTGAAGACACTGCAAAACTCCAAGCAGACATCAACCAAATCTTTAAATAGGCTGCGGAAAACAATATGAAGTTCAATGATGAGAAATTTCAATTACTCATATATGGAAAACGTGAAATTAAAATCTCATCTGAGTATAAAACAAATTCCAACCACACAATAGAGCGAAAAACTAATGTCAAAGACCTGGGAGTGATCATGACAGAGGATCTCACCTTCAAGGACCATAACACTGTAGCAATCGCATCTGCCAGAAAAATGACTGGATGGATAATGAGAACCTTCAAAACCAGGGATGCCAAGCACATGTTGAAACTAACTGCACCTTTCAAGGCAGGTGAAATTGCTGACCTAAAAAATGTACAGTGAAAGCTTCACGGCATGCATAACTACAATAAACCACCTCAATTACTGGGAACACGTGAAGTTCCTAAACCTGTTCTCCCTGGAACGCAGGCGGGAGAGATACATTATTATATACACTTGGAAAATCCTAGAGGGATTAGTACCAAATTTGCACACGAATATCACTCCCTACGAAAGCAAAAGACTCGGCAGACGATGTAACATCCCCCCAATGAAAAGCAGGGGTGCCACTAGCACGTTGAGAGACAACACAATAAGTGTCAGGGGCCCAAGATTGTTCAACTGCCTCCCAGCATACATAAGGGGGATTACCAATAGACCCCTAGCTGTCTTCAAGCAGGCACTGGACAGGCACCTAAAGTCGGTGCCTGACCAGCAAAGCTGTGGTTCGTACATTAGACTGCGTGCGGCCAGCAGTAACAGCCTGGTTGATCAGGCTCTGATCCAACATGAGGTCTGGTCACAGACCGGGCCGCAGGGGCGTTGACCCCTGGAACTCTCTCCAGGTAAACTCCAGGTAAGGTGTCAGTAAAGTGTCAGTAAGGTGTCTGTATGGTGTCAGTAATGTGTCAGTAAAGTATCAGTAAAGTGTCAGTAATGTGTCAGTAAAGTGTCAGTAAGGTGTCAGTAAGGTGTCATAAAAGTGTCAGTAAAGTGTCAGTAAGGTGTCAGTAAAGTGTCAGTAAGGTGTCAGTAAGGTGTCAGTAAAGTATCAGTAAGGTGTCAGTAAGGTGTCAGTAAAGTATCAGTAAGATAAGATAAGATAAGATTTCTTCGGATTTTTAACCCCGGAGGGTTAGCCACCCAGGATAACCCAAGAAAGTCAGTGCGTCATCGAGGACTGTCTGTCTTATTTCCATTGGGGTCCTTAATCTTGTCCCCCAGGATGCGACCCACACCAGTCGACTAACAACCCAGGTACCTATTTGCTGCTAGGTGAACATGACAACAGGTGTAAGGAAACACGTCGAAATGTTTCCACCCGCCGGGAATCGAACCCGGGCCCTCCGTGTGTGAAGCGAGAGCTCAAGCCACCAGACCAGTAAGGTGTCAGTAATGTGTCAGTAAGGTGTCAGATATGTGTCAGTGAGGTGTCATTAATGTGTCAGTAAGGTGTTAGTAAGGTGTCAGTAAAGTATCAGTAAGGTGTCAGTAATGTGTCAGTGAGGTGTCATTAATGTGTCAGTAAGGTCTCAGTAAGATGTCTGAAAAGTGACAGTAAAGTGTTTCTAAAGTGTCATTAAGGTGTCAGTAAAATATCAGTAAGGTGTCAGTAATGTGTCAGTAAGGTGTCAGTAAAGTATCAGTAAGGTGTCAATAAGGTGTCAATAAGGTGTCAGTAAGGTGTCAGTAAAGTGTCAGTAAGGTGTCAGTAATGTGTCAGTAAGGTGTCAGTAAGGTATCAGTAATGTGTTAGTAATGTGTCAGTAAGGTATCAGTAAGGTGTCAGTAAGGTGTCAGTAATGTGTCAGTAATGTGTCAGTATAGTGTCAGTAAGGTGTCAGTAAGGTGTCAGTAAGGTGTCAGTAAAGTGTCAGTAAGGTGTCAGTAATGTGTCTGTAAGGTGTCAGTAAGGTATTAGTAATGTGTTAGTAATGTGCCAGTAAGGTGTCAGTAAGGTGTCAGTAAGGTGTCAGTAATGTGTCAGTAAGGTGTCAGTAAAATGTCAGTAATGTGTCAGTAATGTGTCAGTTGTGTCAGTAAGGTGTCAGTAAGGTGTCAGTAATGTGTCAGTAAGGTGTCAGTAAGATGTCAGTAAGGTGTCAGTAAGGTGTCAGTAAGGTGTCAGTAAGATGTCAGTAAGGTGTCAGTAAGGTGTCAGTAAGGTGCCAGTAAGGTGTCAGTAAGGTGTCAGTAAGATGTCAGTAAGGTGTCA
This sequence comes from Cherax destructor, assembly GCA_009830355.1. Lineage (NCBI taxonomy): Eukaryota > Metazoa > Arthropoda > Malacostraca > Decapoda > Parastacidae > Cherax > Cherax destructor. The sequence continues at coordinate 46,861 of WNWK01010312.1, read as the reverse complement.
GTAAGGTGCCAGTAAGGTGCCAGTAAGATGTCAGTAAGGTGTCAGTAAGGTGTCAGTAAGGTGTCAGTAAGGTGTCAGTAAGGTGTCAGTAAGGTGTCAGTAAGGTGTCAGTAAAGTGTCAGTAAGGTGTCAGTAAGGTGTCAGTAAGATGTCAGTAAGGTGTCAGTAAGGTGTCAGTAAGGTGTCAGTAAGGTGTCAGTAAGGTGTCAGTAAGATGTCAGTAAGGTGTCAGTAAGGTGCCAGTAAGGTGCCAGTAAGATGTCAGTAAGGTGTCAGTAAGGTGTCAGTAAGGTGTCAGTAAGATGTCAGTAAGGTGTCAGTAAGGTGTCAGTAAGGTGTCAGTAAGGTGTCAGTAAGGTGTCAGTAAGATGTCAGTAAGATGTCAGTAAGGTGTCAGTAAGGTGTCAGTAAGGTGTCAGTAAGGTGTCAGTAAGATTTCAGTAAGGTGTCAGTAAGGTGCCAGTAAGGTGTCAGTAAGGTGTCAGTAAGGTGCCAGTAAGGTGTCAGTAAGGTGTCAGTAAGATGTCAGTAAGGTGTCAGTAAGGTGTCAGTAAGGTGTCAGTAAGGTGTCAGTAAGGTGTCAGTAAGGTGCCAGTAAGGTGTCAGTAAGGTGTCAGTAAGATGTCAGTAAGGTGTCAGTAAGGTGTCAGTAAGGTGTCAGTAAGGTGTCAGTAAGGTGTCAGTAAGGTGTCAGTAAGGTGTCAGTAAGGTGTCAGTAAGGTGTCAGTAAGGTGTCAGTAAGGTGTCAGTAAGGTGTCAGTAAAGTGTCAGTAAGGTGTCAGTAAGGTGTCAGTATATACTTGGAAAAACTCTTCAAGATATGTTTTCGAATATTGAGAAACTTAAATTTCATAGTTCCGTTTAGCTTTGCTTATCCCTTTTTTAACGTCCCTCTTAATAAGAGTATATTGATTCATAAGATGACCCTCACCTTTTTTGATACACCTACAGATTCCTTTCTTTTATCCTAAAAGATATTTAGGCTTATTGTTCAGCAAGCCTATTTCCATTCGATCTTATTTTTCTATATGGAATAAATGTTCTTTGGGCAGCGAGTATAGTGCTTAGAAGCTTAACATACTTATAGTTCTCTTCGTTACCGCAGTCTACATGATAAGTATTCGCTACGCCCATTTTAATTTGCTAATGAAAAATCTGTGACCATTACTAAATTGTCCCAACTATTATACTTCCGTTCAATGATAAAGGTAATCGATTTGTGGTCTTTGTTTACCAGAACCAAATCAAGCAGGTTATCTTCACTCTTTAGTTTTGTCACAAACTGCTTTAATTGACATTCTTGAACTACCTCCAGGAATCGTTTGGCTCTAGATTTGTTGCTTTGTAGGTTTAACAGTTTCCTTCCTTGGTCCTATCCAAGTTAGGGGGACGGTATATTACGCCTAAAATTATTTTTCATGTCCCTCCGAGAATTCTACAAAGAGACTGTGTTCCTTTAATCTTTATACCTGTTTGTATACAGCAATTCAAGTGTTTTCGGACATATAGTTCTACCCCACCTCCCTTTCCATTATTTCTAAGTAGATCAACTTGAAACCCTGAATGTGGCATTTGGCAGGCATATTCTAACTCTTCAATTTAAACTATGTCAAAGTTATTGCAAATACATAATTGACAGAACCAACTAGAGGAAACAATCTGCTTGACTTGGTTCTTGCCAACAAATAATCACTAATTAATAATCTTGAGGTTAATGATGAGCATGGGAAAAGTGATCACAAATCACTTAGTTTCAATATATTATGGAATTATCCAGTAAACTACAATCAAGTCTCTGTCCAAACTTCCGCTTGGCCGATTTCATGGGGCTGAGAAATTACCTGGGTGGGCTAAATTGGTATGACCTAACTATGGGTCAGGTAGGTGGTGTTGGTTGCCAATATGGCGTTTTTCAGAGCGTAGTTAAAGCTGCCCAGACAACTTTTGTTCCAAGTAGGGAAATTATATCTAACAAAAATGATCCTAAATGGATGAACAATAGATTAAAACATCTCATTGGTCAAAAGAGAGGCATATATAGGCGTATCAAAAGAGGGGATAGGCAGATAAGAAATCAATGTTTTCAATTAAAGAGAAATAAAAAATGAATAAGAAAAGCAAAAAGGGATTATGAGGCTAAGGTCGCAAGGAATTCGAAGACTAACCCAAAAGAGTTCTTTCAGGAATACAGAAATAAGATTAGGGACAAGATAGGCCCACTTAAGAGTAACTCAGGACAGATCATGGACAGTGATAAGGATATGTGTGAAATTTTCAATACTTACTTCCTCTCAGTTTTTACTCAGGAAGATACTAGCGGAATTCCATAAATAATAAATTATGTTGAACAGGAAGATAATAGCCTATGCACGATTGGGGTAACTAGTGACATGGTCCACAGACAAATAGAGAAATTAAAACCTAACAAATCCCCAGGCCCTGATGAACTGTTTGCAAGAGTTTTAAAGGAATGTAAAGAGGAACTTAGCATACCTTTGGCTAATCTTTTCAACATATCACTACAAACTGGCATAGTGCCAGACAAGTGGAAAAAGGCAAATGTAATACCTATTTACAAGGCAGGTGAGAGGTCCTTAGTTTCGAACTATAGACCAATAAGCCTTACCTCCATAGTGGGAAAATTTATGGAATTAATAATTGCCGAGGCAATACTAAGGGACGTTCCTGTCCTACGAATTTACTAACTTTTTTTTACTAAGGTGTTTGAGGAGGTAGATCATGGTAATGAATATAATATTGTGTATATGGACTTCATTAAGGCTTTCGATAGAGTTCAACATCAGAGGCTATTGAGGAAACTTAAGGCACACGGAATAGGAAATATTTTTTTTCCTGGGTAGAGGCAGATCTGTTTGTGACTCTGTGAATCTGAACAAGATGTCCTCTCTTGAGCTACTCTATCAGCAGCTGAAGGAAGAACTTAGGGTGGCTAAGCTTGAGATACAGCGACAGACTGTGGAAAACAAGAGGATTCGTAGTAATCCTCCTGTTGTGAATCCTCAAGTCAAGAAAGGAACCTGGACTGTGGCTGGAATGCATGGGACAAAGTTAAGGATCAAGAGGACGGATGGAGAGGTAGAAACTACGAAGATCCAGGAGAACGTTGTGGAAACATCGAACCGATTCTCTGTGCTACCCGATGAATGTGAGTCGACTTCTGGGAACGTTACGACGAACGACACCAAGGAAGGTAAAAACATTGTTGTTTGTTGGGGATAGCCAGGTTAGGTATATGGATAGGACCTTCTGTTTGAATGATAGGAGTAGGAGACAGAGGGTTTCCTTTCCTGGGGCTGGGATGGAGGATATTGTTAGCCGTCTGGAAGACATCATGAGAGGTAATGGAAGCAATCCTATCATCTGTCTCAGTGCTGGAGGCAACGATGGTGGCAGACGTAGGAGTGAGGACCTGACTAGCAGGCATAGGTCAGCAATAGACATAATTAGGAAGAAGGGTGGGAACCCTGTCATATATGGTATTTTGCCAAGGAGAGGAGTTGGAAATGAATGGTTGTCCAGGGCAATTTGTGTCAATTGATGGCTGTACAAATACCGGCAGAATACATGGCAGAAATGACATGTATGCCAGGGGTGGGGTACACTTACCCAGGTCTGAGGTGGGGGCACTGGCAACTGCAGTGGAGGGAGCTGTTAGGGCTTTAAACTAGAAATAGTTAGTGGTATGGGTTTTGGGGAAAAAACATTGAAGTCCCAATGTAGTAATATGAGTTCTAGGGGAACTAGTAATAGCCGAATAAGGTGAATACTGGAAAGCCAGTGGCACTAGATGACAAGGACAGTAATAGGTATAGTGGAAAAACAGAAATGAGCATTAAGAGTAAAGAGAAAGGAGGGTCTTTAAATGTATATTACACCAATAGTCGTAGAGCTGGGAATAAGATGGAAGAGTTGAGATTAGTTGCTAGTGCGGGTAATATTGATATTTTTGCAATAACTGAGACGTCTACCTGGAGTCTACCTGGAGAGAATTCCAGGGGTCAACGCCCCTACGGCCCGGTCTGTGACCAGGCCTCCTGTTGGACCAGAGCCTGATCAACCAGGCTGTTACTGCTGGCCGCACGCAGTCCAACGTACGAACCACAGCCCGGCTGATCAGGTACCGACTTGAGGTGCCTGTCCAGTGCCTGCTTGAAGACAGCCAGGGGCTTGTTGGTAATCCCCCTGATGTACGCTGGGAGGCAGTTGAACAATCTTGGGCCCTCACACTTATTGTGTTGTCCCTCAACGTGCTAGTGGCACCCCTGCTCTTCACTGGGGGGATGTTACATCGCCTGCCGAGTCTTTTGCTTTCGTACGGAGTGATTTTTGTGTGCAAGTTTGGTACTAAGCCCTCGAGAATTTTCCATGTGTATATAATAATGTATCTCTCCCGCCTGCGTTCTAGAGAGTACAGGTTTAGGAACTTCAAGCGTTCCCAGTAGTTGAGGTGGTTTAATATGAAAAATCGGGACATGCCTGCTGAATGTTACATCCAGGGTTTTAAATTGTTCCAAGTAGACAGAAGTATCGGGAAGGGGGGTGGGGTGGCACTTTATGTCAGTGATCATTTAAATTGCTGCATAAAAACGGGTATAAAGTCTGAAATAATACATACAGAGTCTGTCTGGATAGAATTTTCAGAGGGGTGTGAAAAATTGATTTTAGGTGTGATTTACCGTCCTCCAAACTTAGATAGGGAACAATGGAGACTACTTTGGGAGGAAATTGTTAAGGCCACAAGGCACAATAACGTAGTAATTCTAGGGGACTTAAACTTTAGACAAATTGATTGGAATTTCTTGACAGGGAATTTAGAATCTAACGACTTTTTAAAAGTAGTTCAGGATTGTTTTTTGAAGCAGTTTGTGACAGAACCTACAAGGGGCAATAACCTGCTTGACTTGGTTCTGGCAAACAAGGAAACCCTTATTATAATTTAGAAATTACAGAGGAACTCGGCACTAGCGACCACAAATCAATTACCTTTAACATTGAATGGATGTATGATGGTAGGGATAACTCAGTAACTCTCCCAGATTTTCATTTAGCAGATTACAAACGGATTAGAGAACACTTATTATCTGTGGACTGGGGTAACGAAGAGAGCTATCAATATGACAGTTCTCTGAACACTATACAGGCTGCCCAAAGAAAATTTATCCATATAAAGAAATTAGATCAAGTAGAAATGACCCAAAATGGATGAATAATAGGCTCAAATATCTTTTAGGGCAGAAGAAAGGAATTTACAGGAGCATAAAAAGAGGTGAGGGTCATCTTATAAATTTGTATACTGACATTACGAGGGACGTTAAAAAGGGAATAAGAAAAGGTAAACGGGACTATGAAATTAAAGTTGGTAGGGATTAAAAAACTAACCCAAAAAGTTTTTTCCAGGTTTATAGAACAAACGTTAGAGATAAGATAGGTCCCCTTAAAAATAACACTGGGCATCTTACTGACAAGGAGAATGATATGTGCTCTATTTTTAATAATTATTTTCTCTCGGTTTTCACACAGGAAGACACTAATAATATCCCAGTAATTAATTTTTATAGTGGCCCTGAATAAAATAAATTATGTAATATCACAGTCACTAGTGAAATGGTTATGAAACAACTAGACCGACTGAAACCAAATAAATCGCCGGGTCCTGATGAACTTTTTGCAAGGGTTCTTAAGGAATGTAAAATGTAACTCTATACCCATTAACTAACATGTTTTAACTTATCTCTTCAAACAGGTGTAGTGTCTGATATGTGGAAGATGGCTAATGTAATTCCTATTTTTAAAGCAGGGGACAAGTCACTACTGTCAAATTACGCCCAATAAGCCTGACCTCAATTGTAGGTAAATTACTAGTGTCCATAATAGCAGATTTTATAAGAAGCCATCTGGATAAAAATAATTTGATTAATGATACTCAGCATGGATTCACGAGGGGCCGTTCCTGCCTAACTAATTTATTAAATTTCTTCGGTAAAGCTTTTGTGGCTGTTGATCACGATAAAAAAATTGATATTATTTATTTAGATTTTAGTAAGGCTTTTAATAGAGTACCGCACCAGAGACTATTAAAGAAAGTTGCAGCTCATGGCATTGTTGGAAAAGTGTTGTCATGGATCGAGTCATGGCTCACGAACAGGAAGCAGAGAGTGTGCATTAATGGGGTTAAATCCGAATGGGGATCTGTAACAAGTGGCGTTCCACAGGGTCTTAGGACACGAAGATAGGTAGGATAATTGATTCAAACTTAGATGTCATTGAACTTCAAAAGATTTAGACAAACTTAATTTATGGTCAGAAAACTTGCAGATGCAGTTCAATGTAGATAAATCCAAGGTTTATGGTAAGCAGCAACCTTAAACCAAGAGAGCAATGTATAAGCGTACGTAATAAGGCAAATAGATTACTGGGTTTTATATCAAAAAGTGTAAGCAACAGAAGTCCAGCGGTTATATTACAGCTTTATACATCATTAGTAAGGCTTCGTCTGGATTATGCAGCTCAGTTCTGGTCTCCAAATTACAGAATGGATATAAATTCGTTAGAAAACATTCGGCATAGAATGACTAAATTAATACATAGCATTAGAAATCTTCCGTATGAAGATAGATTGAAGACCCTTAAATTACATTCACTTGTAAGACGAAGAATGAGGGGAGACATGATCGAGGTATACAAGTGGAAAATGGGTATTAAGAAAGGGGATATAAATAAGGTCTTGAGGATATCACTCCAAGATAGAACCCGCAATAATGGATTCAAGTTAGATAAGTTTAGATTTAGAGAGGATATAGGAAAGTATTGGTTTGGAAATAGGGTAGTTGATGAGTGGAACAGTCTGCCTAGTAGGGGTATTGAAGCTAGGCCTTGGGTAGTTTCAAATTTAGGTTAGATAAATTCATGAGTGAGAGGGGTTGGATTTGAGTGGGACTTGCACATGAGTAAATAGAATTATCAAGTTTATTTCTTGGGTAGCTCTGTTAGTGGGATGGATTGTGAAGAACTTGCCTAGTATGGGCCAACAGGCCTGCTGCAGTGTTCCTCCTTTCTTATGTTCTTAAATAAGCAGCAGAGAGTTTGCATAAATGGGGAGAAATCAGAGTGAGGGCACGTCACGAGTGGTGTTCCACAGGGGTCCGTGTTGGGCCCCTTGTTGTTCACAATCTATATAAACGACATAGATGAGGGATAAATAGCGCCAAAAGCAAATTTGCTGATAGCACCAAAATAGTTCGTCCAATTCATTCTAATGAGGATTATTTGAATAGACTGATGCAGTGGTCGGAGAAGTGGCAGATGCAGTTTAATATAAACAAATGCAAAGTTCTAAATGTTGGACAGGACAATAACCATGCCACATATAAACTGAATAATATAGATCTTAATACTAGTGGTTGCGAAAAGGATTTAGGAGTTCTGGTTAACAGTAATCTGAAACCAAGACAACAGTGCATAAGTGTTCGCAATAGAGCTAACAGAATCCTCGGCTTCATATAGGTTGTTCTTCAACTCTGTATATCCTTGGTTAGGTCTCATTTAGAATATGCTGCACAGTTCTGGTCACCGTATTACAGAATGGATATAAATGCACTGGAAAACGTATAGAGGAGGATTTCTGATCCCATGTATCAGAAATCTTCCTATGAGGATAGACTGAAGGCCCTGAATCTGCACTCTCTAGAAAGGCGTAGAACTAGGGTAGATATGATTGGGGTGTATAAATGGAAAACAGGAATAATAAAGGGGATGTAAATAGCATGCTGAAAATATCTAGCCAAGACAGGACTCGCAGCAATGGTTTCAAGTTGGAAAATTCAGATTCAGGAAGGATATAGGAAAGCACTAGACATGAGTTGTGGATGAAGAAAGAAAAGCTGCAATGGAGGCAACTAAATCGAATCAATGGTTACATAGAGATAGGCAGTGGGAGAATGAAAGAGAAAGATCAGTCCTTATTTATGGGCTCAGGGAAGCTGAAGGGGAAACTTATGAAGCAAGAAGACAAGGGGAGAAAAAAGCGATTGAAAGCATCATCAAAGCATTAGGAGAAGATGACATGACCCAGCTGGCAAATTTTCTGAGAATAGGGGGGTTTGCAAGAGGAAGAATCCGGCCAGTCAAAGTGATTTTCAAGGCAGAATTGACTCGAAACAGGATTCTGCAGAAGAAAGGAACACTAAGGGATATGCCAGATTACCAGAATGTGTATCTCAACCTCGACAGAACACGAGAAGAAAGACAGAAACTGAAAGAGAGGGTACAGAGACAAAAGTAGGAAAGAGAGATGGACAGGAGAACCCAGACTCAAGAGAAAGCTCAAATGCCTTCAGATGTCCCCCAACCTGGACAACCCCAATGCAACCAAACAATCTAAACCAAAACACACATGCTTAAACCCACCTCATTACAAACTCCACCTTCACACCAACCACCCATAGTTCCTCATCAGGTCTCCCACTTTCCCAACCCCAATGTACCCCCCTGACTACGGTTTTAGAAAAGAAGTTGAAGGTTTGGTATACAAATGCAGATGGTATAACAAATAAATATGGGGAGTGGCATGAAAGAATAAAGGAGACATCCCCAGACATAATAGCACTCACAGAAACGAAACTCACCAGAATGATAACAGATGTAATCTTTCCACCCAGATATCAAATCCTCAGAAAAGATAGAGTGAGCAGAGGGGGAGGAGGAGTTGCACTGCTCATTAAGAACCGGTGGGGATTTGAGAAAGTGGAAGGAATGGATGGAATGGGCGAAAGGGACTACATAGTAGGAACAATCCAGTCTGAGGGCCATAAGGTTGTAATTGCTGTAATGTACAACCCGCCACAGAACTGCAGGAGGCCAAGAGAAGAATACGATGAGAGCAACAGAGCAATGGTTGACACACTAGCCGAGGTGGCCAGAAGAGCCCACACAGGGAGAGCAAAGTTGCTAGTTATGGGTGATTTCAATCACAAAGAGATTGATTGGGAAAACCTGGAGCCCCACGGGGGTCCTGAATCATGGAGAGCTAAGATGATGGATGTGGTACTGGGAAAACCTCATGCATCAACATGTTAGAGACACTACCAGAGAGAGAGGTGAGGATGATCCAGGAAGACTGGACCTAGTATTCACCTTGAGTAGTTCGGACATCGAGGATATCACGTATGAAAGGCCCCTTGGAGCTAGTGATCATTTCGTTCTGTGTTTTGATTATATAGTTGAGCTTCAAGTGGAGAGGGGAGCAGGAATAGGAAGGGAGAAACGAAACTACAAAAGGGGGGACTACACAAGCATGAGGAACTTCCTACCAGACGTTCAGTGGGAGAGAGAATTGGCAGGAAAACCAGTAAAAGATATGATGGAATATGTGACAACCAAATGCAAAGAGGCAGAGGAGAGGTTTGTACCCAAGGGAAACAGAAGTAATAGGAAGACCAGAACGAGTCCTTGGTTCACCCAAAGGTGCAGGGAGGCAAAAACTAAGTGCACTAGAGAATGGAAAAAGTACAGAAGACAATGGACCAAGGAAAATAAAGAGATTAGCCGAAGATCAAAAAACGATAATGCACAGGTAAGAAGGGAGGCTCAGCGACAATACGAAAATGATATAGCATCAAAAGTCAAGTCTGACCCGAAGCTGTTGTATAGCCACATCAGGAGGAAAACCACAGTCAAGGACCAGGTAATAAGGCTGAGGAAGGAAGGTGGGGAGTTCACAAGAAACGACCAAGAGGTATGTGAGGAGCTCAACATGAGATTTAAAGAAGTCTTTACAGAGGAGACACGAAGGAATCCAGGAATTCAGAATAGGGAGGTATACCAACAAGTGCTGGATGAAATACACACAACCGAGGAGGAAGTGAAGAAGCTGCTATGTGAACTCGATACCTCAAAAGAGGTGGGACCTGACAACATTTCTCCATGGGTCCTTAGAGAGGGAGCAGAGATGTTGAGTGTGCCACTAATAAAAATCTTCAACACATCCATTGAAACTGGGCAACTACCTGAGGTGTGGAAGATGGCAAATGTAGTCCCAATTTTTAAGAAAAGAGACAGACATGAGGCATTAAATTACAGACCTGTGTCACTGACGTGTATAGTATACAAAGTCATGGAGAAGATCATCAGGAGGAGAGTGGTGAGCACCTAGAAAGACACAAGCTTATAAACGACAACCAGCACGGTTTCAGGGAAGTAAGTTCCTCTGTCACAAACCTAATGGAGTTTTATGACAAGGTAACAGACGTAACACACGAGAGAGAGGGGTGGATAGACTGCATTTTCTTGGCTGCAAGAAGGCGTTCGACACAGTTCCTCACAAGAGGTTAATGCAAAAGCTAGAGGATCAGGCACATGTAACAGGACAGGCACTGCAATGGATCAGAGAATATCTGACAGGGAGGCAACAACGAGTCATGGTACGTGACGAGGAGACAGAGTGGGCACCTGTGACGAGTTGGGTTCCACAAGGGTCAGTCTTGGGACCGGTATTGTTTTCGGTATATGTGAATGACATAACGGAAGGGATAGACTCAGAAGTGTCCCTGTTTGCAGATGATGTGAAGTCAATGAGAAGAATTAAATCAGTCGAGGATCAGGCAGCACTACAAAGAGACCTGAACAGGCTACAAGCATGGTCCAGTAACTGGCTCCTTGAATTTAACCCTGCCAAATGTAAAGTCATAAAGATCGGGGAAGGGTAAAGACGACCGCAGACAGAGTATAGTCTAGGTGGCCAAAGACTGCAAACCTCACTCAAGGAAAAAGATCTTGGGGTGAGTATAATACCGAGCACATCTCCTGAGGCACACATTAATCAGATAACTGCTGCAGCATACAGGCGGCTGGCAAACAGAAATAAGCTTTAATAATTCTATTTACTTATGTTAGAGTCCCACTCAAATCCAACCCCTCTCACTCATGAATTTATCCAACCTAAATTTGAGACTACCCAAGGTTCTAGCTTCAATAACCCTACTAGGCAGACTGTTCCACTCATCAACTACCCTATTTCCAAACCAATACTTTCCTATATCTTTTCTAAATCTAAACTTATCTAATTTGAATCCATTATTGTGGGTTCTCTCCTGGATAGATATCCTCAAGACCTTATTTATATCCCCTTTGTTAATACCCATTTTCTACTTGTATACCTCGATCATGTCTCCCCTCATTCTTCGTCTTACAAGTGAATGTAATTTAAGGGTCTTCAATCTTTCTTCATACGGAAGATTTCTAATGCTATGTATTAATTTAGTCATTCTATGCTGAATGTTTTCTAACGAATTAATATCCATTCTGTAATATGGAGACCAGAACTGAGCTGCATAATCTAGGTGAGGCCTTGCATTTATCTACATTGAACTGCATCTGCCACTTTTCTGACCAGGAATTGAGTTTGTCTAAATCCTCTGAAGTTCCCTGACATCTACGTTTGAATCAATTATCCTTCCTATCTTCTTGTCATCGGCGAATTTGCTCATATCGCTATTAATTCTCTCATCAAGGTCATTGATATATATTATAAACAACAACGGGCCTAAGACTGATCCCTGTGGAACGCCACTTGTTACAGATCCCCATTCAGATTTAACCCCATTAATGCACACTCTCTGCTTCCTGTTCGTGAGCCATGATTCGATCCATGAAAACACTTTTCCTCCAATGCCGTGAGCAGCCACTTTCTTTAACAGTCTCTGGTGCGGTACCCTATCAAAAGCCTTACTAAAATCTAAATAAACAACATCAAATTCTTTATCATGATCAACAGCCTGAAAAGCTTTACAGAAGAAAGTTAATAAATTAGTTAGGCAGGAACGGCCCCTCGTGAATCCATGCTGAGTATCATTAATCAAATTATTTTTATCCAGATGGCTTCTTATAATATCAGCTATAATGGACTCTAGTAATTTACCTACAATTGAGGTCAGGCTTAATGGGCGGTAATTTGACGGTAGTGCCTTGTCCCCTGCTTTGAAAATAAGAATTACATTAGCCATCTTCCACATATCAGACACTACACCTGTTTAAAGAGATAAGTTAAAACATGTTAGTTAATAGTTCACAGAGTTCCATTTTGCATTCCTTAAGAACCCTTGCATTAAGTTCATCAGGACCCGGTGATTTATTTTGTATCAGTCGGTCTACTTGTTTCATAACCATTTCGCTAGTGACTGTGATATTACATAATTTATCTTCTTCAGGGCCACTATAAAAAATAATTACTGGGATATTATTAGTGTTTTCCTCTGTGAAAACCGAGAGAAAATAATTATTAAAAATAGAGCACATATCATTCTCTTTGTCAGTAAGATGCGCAGAGTTATTTTTAAGGGGACCTATCTTATCTCTCACTTTTGTTCTATAAACCTGGAAAAAACTTTTTGGGTTAGTTTTTGAATCCCTAGCAACTTTAATTTCATAGTCCCGTTTAGCTTTTCTTATCCCCTTTTTAACGTCCCTCTTAATGTCAGTAAACTTATTTATAAGATGGCCCTCACCTCTTTTTATGCGCCTATTAATTCCTTTCTTCTGCCCTAAAAGATATTTGAGCCTATTATTCATCCATTTTGGGTCATTTCTACTTGATCTAATTTCTTTATACGGGATATATGTTCTTTGGGCTGCCTGTATAGTGTTACGAAAGCTGTCATATTGATAGTTCTCTTCGTTACCCCAGTCCACGGATAATAAGTATTCTCTAATCCTATTGTAATCTGCTAAGCGAAAATCTGGGACCGCTACTGAGTTATCCCTACTATCATACATCCATTCAATTTTAAAGGTAATTAATTGATTTGTGGTCGCTTGAGCCGAGTTCCTCTGTAATTTCTAAATTAATAACAAGGGTTTCCTTGTTTGCCAGAACCAAATCAAGAACGTTATTTCCCCTTGTAGGTTCTGTCACAAACTGTTTCAAAAAACAATCATGAACTACTTCTAAAAAGTCGTTAGATTTTAAATTAAAGTCCCCTTGAACTACTACGTTATCGTGCCTTGTGGCCTTAACAATTTCCTTCCAAAGTAGTCTCCCTTGTTCCCTATCTAAGTTTGGAGGACGGTATATCACGCCTAAAATCAATTTTTCACACCCCTCTGAAAATTCTATCCAGACAGACTCTGTATGTATTATTTCAGACTTTATACCCGTTTTTATGCAACAATTTAAATGATCACGAATATAGAGTGCCACACCACGCCCCTTCCCGATACTTCTGTCTAATTGGAACAAATTAAAACCCTGGATGTGACATTCAGCATGAATGTCCCGATTTTTCATATTAAACCACGTCTCAGTTATTGCAAAAACATCAATATTACCCGCACTAGCAAGTAATCTTAAATCGTCCATCTTATTCTTAGCACTACGACTATTGGTGTAATATACATTTAAAGACCCTCCTTTCTCTTTACCCTTCCTGCTCATTTCTGTTTTTCTACTATACCTATTACTGCCCTTGTCATCTAGTGCCACTGGCTTTCCAGTGGCCATACCTCACTAAGGAATCGTTCAAGACTCTGTACACCATATACGTTAGGCCCATACTGGAGTATGCAGCACCAGTTTGGAACGCACACCTGGTCAAGCACGTCAAGAAACTAGAGAAAGTGCAAAGGTTTGCAACAAGACTAGTCCCAGAGCTAAGGGGATTTTCCTACGAATAAAGGTTAAGGGAAATCGGCCTGACGACACTAGAGAACAGGAGGGTTAGGGGAGACATGATAACGACATATAAAATACTGCGAGGAATAGATAATGTGGACAGAGACAAGGGGTCACAATTGGAAGTTGAAGACTCCAATGAGTCAAAGAGATGTTAGGAAGTATTTCTTCAGTCATAGAGTTGTCAGGAAGTGGAATAGCCTAGAAAGTGACGTAGTGGAGGCAGGAACCATACATAGTTTTAAGACGAGGTTTGATAAAGTTCATGGAGCAGGGAGAGAGAGGACCTAGTAGCAATCAGTGAAGAGGCGGGGCCAGGAGCTATAACTTGACCCCTGCATCCACAAATAGGTGAGTGGAACAAACTCTCGAGTACCGTCATAGATGCTAAGACGTTGTGTAGTTTTAGAAATAGGTTGGATAAATACATGAGTTGATGCGGGTGGGTGTGAGTTGGACCTGACTAGTTTGTGCTACTAGATCTTATGCCGTGCTCCTGTCTTAAGTGGAAGTGACGTAACTAGGTGGTCATTGGTCTAAGCCAGGGAGTGACATGGGCCTGCCTCGCATGGGTCAGTAGGCCTGCTGCAGTGTTTCTTCTTTCTTATGTTCTTTTGTTTCCCACCCACACTTGCAACTGATCTCAACTCGGCCATCTTGTTTCTAGCGCTACGACTATTTGTGTTAAACAAATTGAGAATCCCTGTCTTCAGTTTCCTCTCTCTGTTCATCATTGGTCCCCCAATACATCTCCTGCTGCTCTTATTACCTAATACCACCGAATTTCCAATGTTAACCAATAATCCTACCTCACCCATTCTACAACTGGCATCCCCAAAACGCATAATCAAATTTATTCTTCAAAGAACTGACAATCTGATAAAACTTTATATTTACATTAACAGTGTAAATTATAACATATTTTGTGATTGTCCTGTCCCTTCAGCAGCGTGTGATGCCCAAACCCCATGTGATGAAGGCGATGGAATATGCAGAAGGACCTGCTTCTCTGTGGAACTTGAAGTGAAGGGAGGTTGTGGTGACTCTGGCTGCAAGTGTTGTACGCCACGTATGGTCAATTGTGCTGCCTCTAATAATTGTCCCGGTGTTTGTATGGACGTCAGAATATGCACAACTCCACTGAAAAATTACACTTGTTCAGGACCTGACTGCATTTGTTGCGATAGTAAGTAACTTCTGTTAATATATATTTTTGAGGGATGCTACTTTTGAGATATTATTAGGTACCACAATGATATTTAACTTACTTAATCAGAAGGAATTTATAAATACAGAAGATCACTGACATTCCTACCCTTCTGATGTAGATCCCTTGTAGATCCTACCACAAACGTCTGCTTTATAATCTAGAGAGGTATACTTCTAGAAATAGTCTACTTCTGTTATACCTGTGTACACAATGGGCTGAAAGCAAATATTGAAAAAATATATTGTTGATATTCATGAACATTTAAAGTAATAATAATTGAAGTGAATGTGAGACCACAGCACCATTATATAACCCTCTCCCGTAAATACCTCACTACAACTAACTTATATATAAATTATTGATATTTCATAGATATAATTATATACTGTGAAATGCAAATAATGTCATGGTTGTTGACTGAGTATTGTTGAAGGAACTATGTCAGTGATCTGAAATTAATTTTGGACTATACACAAATTAAATACAAGATTTTGCATATAAATGAATTAATAATTAATTAGGATAAAACACAAATAACCCGCGGGTTATTTGTGTTTTGTTTCAGTCACAATATTGTGATTGAAAGTCACTTGAGGCTTTGTTTATGTCTGCAACAAAATGAACTGTTATTATAAGTCTGAGCAGCACCTGCCTATGGACCAGTAATATCTAGTATGAGACCTGCTGGTATTTCTAATAGCTGGTGAATGCACTTCCGAGACGACCATGACTGAGCCGCACACCTGGACGACCCCACACCTGGACGACCCCACACGCTGTCACAACTCTCAGATTTCCATTGATCCAGTTCAGTTAGATTCTGAATGATTATTTTACTGAATGTGGGTATTTAATTTTGAGATTCTTCTTCGTGGATTTAATACATTCTTGACAGATTATACTCTAATTTAAATTTGGCCATACAGTGTTTTCTGCACATATTGCAGTAGTGTGATTCAGGCTTTGTCCTATCGTAGCACTATGAGTTTTTTCTTCCTAATTCCAGTAGTCTGCTAGTGGACACTCCTCAAAATTTTATCTTTGACTTCCAGGGAAGACGTCTCGAGTCTCAGATCGAGAAGCTGATTCGAATTTTAAATGTATTTCTTTTTTTTACCGCTAACTGGGTTAAACAATTCATATTATATGAAGATATGAAGGAAATTTATTTTTTTATCTTTTAATATAGCTCTTGCAGAGCGAATCTTTAATTAATTGAATTCATTAGCTTCAACATTTTATCTTGAAGTTTTCTGAACATTTATTAGTTTAACTGAACATCAACTTACAGCAACACTACAGTATTTTTAATGAGTGAATAGAATTGTTTAGATTTTCTCGCATTGTAGTGAGTATAATTTGAGTAGTAGCTACACACACACACACACACACACAGACGATGTGAAGTTAATGAGGAGAATTAAATCAGATGAGGATCAGGCAGGACTACAAAGAGACCAGGACATGCTGGACACCTGGTCCAGCAACTGGCTTCTCGAATTTAACCCCGCCAAATTCAAAGTAATGAAGATCGGGGAAGGGCAAAGAAGACTGCAGACAGAGTATAGGCTAGGTGGCCAAAGACTGCAAACCTCGCTCAAGGAGAAAGATCTTGGGGTGAGTATAACACCGAGCACGTCTCCGGAAGCACACATCAACCAGATAACTGCTGCAGCATATGGGCGCCTGGCAAACCTGAGAATAATGTTCAAGACACTGCACACCGTGTACGTCAGGCCCATACTGGAGTATGCAGCACCAGTTTGGAACCCACACCTGGTCAAGCACGTCAAGAAATTAGAGAAAGTGCAAAGGTTTGCAACAAGACTAGTCCCAGAGCTAAGGGGAATGTCCTACGAAGAAAGGTTAAGGAAAATCGTCCTAACAACACTGGAGGATAGGAGGGTTAGGGGAGACATGATAACGACATACAAAATACTGCGTGGAATAGATTAGGTGGATAGAGACAGGATGTTCCAGAGAGAGGACACAGAAACAAGGGGTCACAATTGGAAGTTGAAGACTCAGATGAGTCAAAGGGATGTTAGGAAGTATTTCTTCAGTCATAGAGTTGTCAGAGTTGTCAGGAAGTGGAATAGTCTAACAAGTGATGTAGTGGAGGCAGGTACCATACATAGCTTTAAGACGAGGTATGATAAAGCTGGATATAAATGGTATAAAATACCGACACAATGGAAAAAAAAGCAGTATAATGTGATACTTTATTGACAACGTTTCGCCCACGCAGTGGGCCTTATCGAGTCACAAACAGATCTGTTTGTGACTTCGATAAAGCCCACTGCGTGGGCGAAACGTTGTCAATAAAGGATCACATTATACTGCTTATGTGTTTATTTTTCTATGATAAAGCTCATGGAGCAGGGAGAGAGGGGACCCAGTAGCGATCAGTGAAGAGACGGGGCCAGGAGCTGAGTCTCGACCCCTGTAACCACAATAAGGTGAGTACAGTTAGGTGAGTATAACACACACACACACACACACACACACACACACACACACACACACACACACACGCAAAGGGAGAGAAAAGGAGATTAAAAATATCACCACAATAACAGGAGAGATGGACATGTCCCAGCTGATAAATTTCAGAGACTTTGGGTGTATACGAGGGAAAAAAATCGACCAGTAAAACTGACATTCACGACAGAAATAGAACGACACATGGTCATGCATCAGAAATCACTGTTAAAGTACTGACAAAAACTACGGCTGAGTGTACCTCTACTGCGACAGAACAAGAAAAGAACGAAAGTAACTGAGAGAAGATACAAAGACACGAAAGACAGGAACCCACCACAGAAACCCCTGACATAGCCCCACTCCACAAAGGGGGCAGTAAAGCATTAGCAAAGAACTACAGACCAATAGCACTAATGTCCCATAGCATAAAAATCTTTGAAAGGGTTATAAGAAGCAAGATCACCACTCATCTAGATAACCATCAATTGCACAACCCAGGGCAGCATGGTTTTAGAGCAGGTCGCTCCTGTCTGTCCCAACTACTAGACCACTACGACAAGGTTCTGGATGCTCTAGAAGACAAACAAAATGCAGATGTTATATACACAGACTTTGTAAAAGCCTTTGACAAGTGTGACCATGGTGTAATAGCACACAAAACGCGTGATAAAGGAATTACAGGAAAAGTGGGTAGATGGATCTATAAATTCCTAACAAATAGAACACAAAAAGTAGTAGTCAACAGAGTAAAGTCTGAGGCAGCTACAGTGAAAAGCTCTGTTCCACAAGGCACAGTACTCGCTCCCATCCTGTACCTCATCCTCATATCGGACATAGACAGGGATATAAGCCACAGTGCCGTGTCTTCCTTTGCAGATGACACCCGAATCTGCATATGTCCACCGTTGAAGACACTGCAAGAATCCAAGCAGACATCAACCAAATCTTTAAATGGGCTGCAGAAAACAATATGAAGTTCAATGATGAGAAATTTCAATTATTCAGATATGGAAAACGTGAAGAAATTAAAATCTCATCGGAGTACAAAACAAATTCCAACCACACAATAGAGCGAAAAACTAATGTCAATGACCTGGGAGTGATCATGTCAGAGGATCTCACCTTCAAGGACCATAACACCGTAGCAATCGCATCTGCCAGAAAAATGACAGGATGGATAATGAGAACCTTCACAACCAGGGATACCAAGCCCATGTTGACACTTTTCAGGTCGCTTGTTGGAATATTGCTGCACACTAACTGCACCTTTCAAGGTAGGTGAAATTGCTGACCTAGAAAATGTGCAGAGAACCTTCATGGCACGCATAACTGCGATAAACCACCTCAATTACTGGGACCGCTTGTAGTTCCTAAACCTGTACTCCCTAGAACGCAGGCGGGAGAGATACATTATTATATACACGTGGAAAATTCTCGAGGGATTAGTACCAAACTTGCACACGAGAGTCACTCCCTACGAAAGAAAAAGACTCGGCAGGCGATGTAACATCCCCCCAATGAAAAGCAGTGGTGCCACTAGCACGTTGAGAGACAACACAATGAGTGTCAGGGGCCCAAGACTGTTCAACTGCCTCCCAGCATACATCAGGGGGATTACCAACAAACCCCTGGCTGTCTTCAAGCAGGCACTGGACAGGCATCTAAAGTCGATGCCTGACCAGCCAGGCTGTGGTTCGTACGTTGGACTGCGTGCGGCCAGCAGTAACAGCCTGGTTGATCAGGCTCTGATCCAACATGAGGCCTGGTCACAGACCGGGCCGCAGGGGCGTTGACCCCTGGAGCTCTCTCCAGGTATACTTCAGGTAAGATACGGCATACCAACGCAGATGGAATAACATATGAGAGTGAGAAGTGGCATGAACGAATCATAGAAGCCTTCCCAGACATCATGGCACTCACAGAGACAAAGCTTCCTGAGATGATAACAGACACAATCTTCCTAACTGGCTATCAGATCATGAGGAAAGACAGAAGGGGGTGGAGGAGTTTCATTGCTCTTCAAAAACCAGTGGAATTTTAAGGAGATGGGAGGAATAGACAGAGGGGAAACAGATAACTACATAGTAGGAACACTTCAGAATGGGGTCCCCAAGGTGGTGATAGCAGTGATATACAACACTACACTGAATAGTAAGATACCTAGACAAGAGAGCAACAGATCAATGATGGATACACTAGATGAGGTGGTCAGAAGGGCTCACATGGGCAGGGCACAGTTACTCATCATGGGGTAATTTAATTACAAGTATATTGACTTCATGCACCAACATATTAAGGACACTTCAAGAGAGAGAGGAGAAGACGAGTCAGCAAGCTTCGAGTTTCGACATATAGGATATTGCCCACGAAAGGCCCCTAAGTGCCAGCGATCATGTGGCCCTGAGTCTTTAATACCTCACTGAGTTAACAGTGTAGAGTGAAATAGCGTAAGAAAGAGGAAAGAAACAAGACTTCAATAGAGGTGACTACACAGGCATAGGGCAACTCCTGTGTAAGGTGCAGTGGGAAAGAGAACTAGAGTGAAAGACAGTAAATGAAATTATGGAACACGTGACCACAAAGTGCAGAGAGGCAGAGGAGAAGTTCGTACCAAGGGACAACAGAAACAATAGGATGACCAGAGTGAACCCATGGTTTACCGGGAGGTATGGAGAGTCTAAACCCAAGTGTTTTAGACAATGCAAGAAGTATAGAGGGCAAAGGACTCAGAAAAACAAGGAGTTGAGCCAAAGAGATAGAAACATATATGCACTGATAAGGAGAGAGGTCCAGCAGCAATACAAGAATGGCATAGTATCGAAAGCCATTTCTGATCCAAAGTTGTTATACACTCACATCAGGAGAAAAACAAAAGTCAAGGACAAGGTAATCAGGCTGAGGAAGGAAGGAGGGGAGCTAACAAGAAGCGACCAGGAAGTATGTGAAGAGCTCAGCTCAAGACTTAGGGAGATATTCACAGTGGTTAGAGAAAGACTTCCAGCAAACCGAGGTGGTAGAGTACGACATCAAGTGCAGGACACACTGTACACAAGGTGAAGAAACTGCTACGTGAACTAGATTCCTCGAAGGTGGTGGGCCCAGATAACATCTTCCCATGTTTCCTGAGAGAGGGACAAGAGGAACTGCGTGTGCCGCTAGCAACAATCTTCAATAAATCTATCGAAACATTACAATTGCCTGAGGTATGAAAGACATCAAATGTAATTCGAATTTTTAAGAAAGGAGACAGACAGGCAGCGTTGGACTGCAGACTAGTGTCACTGACAAATATCGTATGTAAAATCATTGAGAAGATTATCAGAAGAGTGGTGGAGCTCCTAGAAAATAATGGGCTCATATTTTACAACCAGTAAGGTTTCGGGGATGGGAAATCCTGTGTCACAAACCCACTTTAGTTCTAGGACAAGGTAACATAAGTAAGGCATGAAAGCAAGGGATGGGTAGACTGCATTTTATTGAACTGTAATAAGGCTTTTGACACAGTACCACACAAGATATTGGTACAAAAGCTAGAGGAGTAGATAGAAATTGCAAGGAAACACTGCAATGGACCAGAGGCTACCTGACAAGAAGGAAACAACGATTGTTGATACATGATGAGGTATCAGAGTGGGCGCATGTGTTGAGTGGGGTTTCAAAAGGGTTAGGCCAAGATCCGGTGTTGTTTCTTAAATATGTTTCTTGAATCTATACCTTCATGAAGGAAGGGATAGATTCAGAGGTATCCCTCTTTGTAGATGATGTGAAACTAATGAAAATACAAGTGGGCGAGGATCAGGTAAATTTACAAAGGATCTGAGCAGGCCGCAAGCCTGGTCCGACAATTGGTTTCTGGAGTTTAACCCCACCTAGTGCAAAGTCATAAAGCTTGGGGAAGAACAAAGAAGACAGCAGACGGAGTGCAGCCTAGGGAGTCAAGGGCTGCAAAACTCACTCAAGAGAAAGGATCTTGGGGTGGGCATCACTTGAGGTTCACATTAACCAAATAACTGCTGCAACAAATGAGCACCTTGCAAACCTAAGAATAGCTTTTCGACATCTAAGTAAGGAATCATTGACGACACTGTACACCGTGTACGTCACTGTACACTATGTACGTCACTGTACACCATGTACGTCACTGTACACCGTGTACGTCAGGCCGATATTGTAGAATGCAGCACCAGTATGGAACCCACACTTGTTCAAACACATCAAGAAATTGTTAAAAGTGCACAGGTTTCCAACAAGACTAGTCTCGATTAAGGGAACTCAACCTGACGACAATGTGGGATAGAGAGGACATTATAGAGACGTATAAAATACCGAGAGGAAATGACAGGGTGGACAGTGGCAGAATGTTTCAGAGATGGGACTCAGCAACAAGGGGACACAACTGGAAGCTTGAAACTCCGATGAGTCATTGGGATGTTAGGAAGTATTTCCTAAAGCTTAGAGTTGTCAGGAAATGGAACAATCTGGAGAATGAAGCATTGGAGGCAGGATCCATACATACTTTTAAGAAAAGGTACGATAACAAATTCCAACCACACAATAATACAAAAAAAACTAATGTGAAGGACCTGGTAGTGATAATGATGATTCTCTTCAAATCGCTTGCTCTCTCTAGGCTGGAATACTGCAGTATATGAACGGTCCCATTTCAAGCTAGGCGAAACTGCAGGCCTGAAGAATATACAGAGAACTTTCACGGCACATATAAGTACGATGAAGCACTTAAATTACTGGGAACCGTTGAAGCCCCTTGATTTGTACTCCCTGGAGCACAGGCGAGAGAGATACATGATAATATACACTTGGAAAATTCCATAGGGGCTAGTTCCAAATCTGCACACAAAAATCGCTTCCAAAGGAAGCAAAAGACTTGGCAGGAGATGCAACATCACCCCAATGAAAAACAGGGGCGCCACGAGTAAGAGACAATACAATAAGCATCAAGGGCCCAAGATTGTTCAACTGCCTGACTGCATACATAAGGGGTATTACCAATAGACCTCTGTCTATTTTCAAGATGGCGTTGGACAGGCACCTAAAGTCAGTACCTGACCAGCCGGGCTGTGGTTCGTACGTCGGTTTGCGTTCGGCCAGCAGTAACAGCCTAGTTGATCCGGCCCTGATCCACAGGGAGGCTTGTCTACAGATCGGGCCGCGGTGGCGTTGACCCCCAAAACCCTCTCCAGGTATACTCCATGTATACCTCTCCAGGTATACTCCATGTATACCTCTCCAGATACACTCCATGTATACCTCTCCAGTTATACTCCATGTATACCTATCATTACAGAATAAGCGCCGCAAGGCAGGTTATAAATATAGTATTTCTCTCGGGTGGCGTTAAATGATACTTCTTCGGAGGCAACCTCAGGTTTATTGGGTAAAAGTACAGACAGTACTCACCTAATTGTACTCACCTAATTGTGGTTGCAGGGGTCGAGACTTAACTCCTGGCCCCGCCTCTTCACTAACCGCTACTAGGTCCTCTCTCTCCCTTCTCCATGAGATTTATCATACCTCGTCTTAAAGCTATGTATGGTTCCTGCCTCCACTACATCACTTGCTAGACTATTTCACTTCCTGACAACTCTATGACTGAAGAAATACTTCCTAACAACCCTTTCACTCGTCTGAGTCTTCAACTTCCAATTGTGACCCCTTGTTTCTGTGTCCCTCACTGTAACATCCTGTCTCTGTCCACCTTTTCTATTCCATGCAGTATTTTGTATGTCGTTATCATGTCTTCCTAACCCTCCTGTCCTCCAGTGTTGTCAGGCCGATTTCCCTTAACCTTTCTTCATAGGACATTCCCCTCCCGTCCCGAACTAACCTTGTTGCAAACCTTTGCACTTTTCTAATTTCTTGACGTGCTTTACCATGTGTGGGTTCCAAACTGGTGCTGCATACTTCAATATGGGCCTGACGTACAGTGTACAGTGTCTTGAACGATTCCTTACTAAGGTATCGGAACGATATTCTCAGGTTTGCCAGGCACCCATATGCTGCACCAGTTATCTGGTTGATGTGTGCTTCCGGAGACGTGCTCGGTGTTATACTCACCCCAAGATCTTTCTCCTTGAGTGAGGTTTGCAGTCTTTGGCCACCTAGCCTATACTTTGTCTGCAGTCTTCTTTGCCCTTCCCTGATCTTCATGACTTTGCATATGTAAGGGTTAAATTCGAGAAGCCAGTTGCTGGACCAGGTGTCCAGCCTGTCCAGGTCTCTTTGTAGTCCTGCCTGATCCTCATCAGATTTAATTCTCCTCATTAACTTCTCATCATCTGCGAACAGGGACACTTCTGAGTCTATCCCTTCCATCATGCCATTCACATATACCAAAAATAGCACTGGTCCTAGGACTGACCCCTGTAGGACCCCGTTCGTCACAGGTGCCCACTGTGATACCTCATCACGTACCATGACTCGTTGTTGCCTTCCTGTCAGGTATTCTTTGATCCATTGCATTGCCCTTCCTGTTATACGTGCCTGATCCTCTAGCTTCTGCACTAATCTCTTGTGAGGAACTGTATTGAATGCCTTCTTGCAGTCCAGGAAAATGCAGTCAACCCAACCTTCTCTCTCGTGTCTTACTTCTGTTACCTTGTCATAAAACTCCAGGAGGTTTGTGACACAGGATTTGCCTTCCCTGAATCCGTGCTGTTCATTAGAAGGCTAACCAGGCGCCAGGGCCTGGCAGAGAAATATGACAGGCACGAGTTGCTGGTCCATTGTCTTGTGATATAGTGAGATAGATGTAGGGGTCTCGTGGAGTGAGGACTAGGTAGGCTTATCCCACGAGATGACAGCACCTACATAGTGGCATGGCGCAAAATATAAATACCACACCTGTACAATAGCTGGCCTTCAAAACAGGGTCATTCATCATGGCA
The DNA here is from genome assembly GCA_009830355.1 of Cherax destructor. Taxonomy (NCBI): domain Eukaryota; kingdom Metazoa; phylum Arthropoda; class Malacostraca; order Decapoda; family Parastacidae; genus Cherax; species Cherax destructor. The sequence goes on along the minus strand of WNWK01010312.1, from coordinate 22,578 downwards.
GACAATCCATTGAGGCAGGATTATTCATGGAGAAAGATTGGATGGTACATCACGGATGATGATCTGGCAAACCAAGGCAAACCAGCAGGGTAGGTTATCAGTGAAGGCAGTGGGGTACTTCAAGGCATTGTGATCCCTAAAACACGGTGTTCCATTAAGGATGAGTAATCCATCAGGACAGTGGGATCATCAAGGTATGGTGATTCGCTTAAACAAGGTGTTCTGTCAAGGCTGTGTAATCCATCAAGGCAGGATAATCTATGAAAGTATCGCTGGCTATTAAGGAACATTGATAGAAACTGAATAAACGTTATCTTTTAGTTACAACATTTAACATTTTTCAACAGAGTGTAATGCCCAAGCAATATGCAACGATGGCAATGGAGTGTGTAGAGCAAGTTGTCACAGTCTGGAGCATGAGGTGCTGGAAGGATGTCTTGGTTCTGGCTGTAAGTGCTGCACTCCACGCCACCTCAGCTGCTCTCAAACTGACAAGTGTCCTGGCATATGTATGGACATTAAGCTATGTAATAATCCTCTGACAAACCACAGCTGTCTTGGATCTGACTGTGTTTGTTGTGATAGTAAGTAGCCAATTAATGTGTACTTTAATTATATATCATTTGACAGAGTATGTTCAATATTAATGAAGTTTTGTTAGTTTACCTTTTGACTTACACTTACACTTAAGTGACTTAGATAAAACCTGGAGAAAGTGTAGGCGACTGAGATAAAATATGAGACTTGGGTAGTAATATATTTTTTAGGTACAGTGGTACCTCTACTTATGAGCAGCTCCCAACTCGAACAATTATGTAAGTGTATTTTTGTAGGTGCTTTTGTAAGTGTATTTTTGGGGGTCTGAAATGGATTAATCTAATTTTCATTATTTCTTATGGGAAAAAATTCCTTCGGTATCGGCACTTGAATAGCCGACTGGAACGAATTAAGCTCGTAACTGAGGTACCACTGTATATGTAAATATATGTATTAATTAAAAAGCTAAATAACAATTGTTAAAAATATAAATTTTCAGAATCGAGATACAGTAATTTTTTCCTACACTCTCAATTTTGCTTCCTTAACACTTAAATAAATATAAAAAAGTCGTTTATGCTCATTATAAATATCCATAAAAACAGAGAATAAGGAAAAAATATTTTTTATATATTTATTGTATTGCTAAAAAGAAAAAAATGCTAAGAAAGATCAAATGAAAACTTCAAAATTAATGCTAATTACTCGGCCGGTAATCAAACAATAATCAACAATTTTCAAATAAAGACAATAATTGTGGGTTTTCGTACCGAAATAATAGAGCAATCAATTGGCAACTCTCAGATAAGGTATAAAAGTGATCATATTTGTGTAAGATACATTTCTAAGAGAATTCGTAAAGTAATTCATGAGTCAATTTATAGCAGATGCTGGAGAATCTGACCCAAAATTGTTGTACAGCCATGTGAAGGCTATTCTCAGACTCGGTTCAATCTTGCCTTTCAAAAAGAACCAAGGCTGGTTCCTCCTTAGGAAAATTACCAAGAATAGAAAAAGACAAAAATAACATAAACAATAAGCACTTTATTGAATAGAAAGATTTATGAAATAATAAAAACTTAAACATGAACAGAAAACATACCCTATCGTGAATAAAAATGAAAAATAAAAATAAACAAATAAGACTACGTTGCAACAGCTAATTTTTACAGATGGAATGGGACGTGTCGATGTTCTTGACACATAAGCTGATACACTTTTCTGAACTCCTTGCTGGTATTCACTTAATCGATGACGGTGGCAACAACCACTTGTTTGACGGACGTGACAGATGTTTTCCAAAACTCTTATGTTGACAAAGAGTCAGGGACTCAGGTGGGGTCCCTGTGTGACTCAGGTGGTTGTGGTTGGCGATAGTGTTACTGCAGATGTGGGCAGTATAAAAGTTGATGATTCAGTCTCCAAAACTATTGTGAGACGGTTCCTTCAATCTCCCTCAGCGTTGTGCCAGGTGGCTCAAACTGGTACATACAGCTATAAAATGGAGACAGACAAAATTACTCACCATTCTGATACACATTCTTATAATAGGCTTCCAAAAGAAATGGTGAGACAAAATTATGCTAGTCAATACAAGGCAAGGGCAGTGCCACATTAAGTACTACAAAATGATGAGTGAAGCTCGTAACAAAATAATAATGAGTGAGGCTCGTAACATAAAATAAGACAGAAGTGTCTGTGAAGACTTACAGCGGAGACGGGAGTAGTCAGTCTAGCATGTCACCTCTCTCCGGGTGGAAGAAGGAGGGGGGGGTACAGCTGGAGCTAGATACTTACCCCACCTCAACGAGCAGACTACCACTACTAGCACTTATACAGACAGTCACACTTCCATCACTCCTATCTATGGACTTTTCCCTCACAAGCCACATCAGGAGGAAAACAACAGTCAAGGACCAGGTGATCAGGCTGAGGAAGGAAGGAGGGAAAGTCACAAGTAATGACCACGAAGTATGTGAGGAACTCAACATGAGATTCAAAGAAGTGTTCACAGAGAAGACAGAAGGGACTCCAGAAAGACGGAGAGGTTGGGTACACCACCAAGTGCTGGACACAATACATACAACCGAGGAAGAGTGAAGAGGCTCCTAAGTGAGCTAGATACCTCAAAAGCGATGGGGCTGGATATCTCTCAATGGGTCCTGAGAGAGGGAGCTGAGGCGCTATGTGTACCCCAAACAAGAATATTCAACACATCCATCGAAACGGCGACTACCTGAGGTATGGAAGACAGCAAATGTAGTCCAATTTTTTTAAAAAAGGAGACAGACACGAAGCACTAAACTACAGACCAGTGTCACTGACATGTATAGTATGCAAAGTCATGGAGAAGATTATCAGGAGAAGAGTGGTGGAACACCAAGAAAAATGAGCTTATCAACGACAACCAGCATGGTTTCAGTGACGGGAAATCTTGCATCACACACCTACTGGATTTATGTGACAGGGTGACGGCAGTAAGACAAGAGAGAGAGGGGTGGGTAGATTGAATTTTCTTGGACTGTAAGAAGGCGTTTGACACAGTTCCACACAATAGATTAGTGCAAAAGCTGGAGGACCAGGCAGGGATAACAGGAAAGGCACTACAATGGATCAGGGAATACCTGTCAGGAAGTCATGGTAGGTGGGGAGGTGTGAGAGTGGGCGCCTGTAACGAGTGGGGTGCCACAGGAATCAGTCCTAGGACTGGTGCTGTTTCTGGCATTTGTGAACGACTTGACGGAAGGAATAGATTCCGAAATGTTCCTGTTTGTAGATGATGTGAAGTTAATGAGAAGAATTCAATCGGAACTACAAAGGGATCTGGACAGGCTGCAGCAGGTCCAGCAACTGGCTTCTGGAGTTGAACCCACCAAGTGCAAAGTCACGAAGATTGGGGAAGGGCAAAGAAGACCACAGGCAGAGTACAGTCTAGCGGGCAAGAGACTACAAACTTCACTCAAGGAAAAGGATCTTGGGGTGAGTATCACACCGGGCCCGTCTCCTGAAGCACACATCAACCAAATAACTGCTGCAACATACAGACGCCTGGCAAAGCTATGAACATCATTCTGACATCTCAATAAGGAGTCATTCAGGACCATATTGGAGTATGCAGCGCCAGTTTGGAACCCCCACCTAGCCAAGCATGTAAGGAAACTAGAGAAAGTGCAAAGGTTTGCAACATGACTAGTTCCGGAGCTAAGGGGTATGTCCTACGAGGAGAGGTTAAGGGAAATCGACCAGACGACACTGGCAGACAGGAGAGATAGAGGGATATGATAACGACATATAAAATACTGAGAGGAATTGACAAGGTGGACAGAGACAGAATGTTCCAGAGATGGGGCACATCAACAAGGGGTCACAGTTGGAAGTTGAAGACTCAGATGAATCACAGGGATGTTAGGAAGTATTTCTTCTGTTGTAAATACCCTAAATCCTCTCCCACAACGCTGCCACCATTTGTCGTGGGGGTTCTTCTCATGGATTGGGTAATAAACACAACATAGCTTGGTTGGTGTCAGGTATATTAGTGGAAAATGATAGTACGCTCAGAGCCTGCGCCTTGCCTCTCTCTACACTGCTCCTTGGACTACGTCTGACTCTGCCTCTCCTGTGAGCGAGGGGCGTTCATATTCAAAGATTGATCCTTGCCACTGCTTAGGTCAGCAGGAAAGGCTAGTAACGGCCAGTGATCACGTGAAAGGCTTGTGACTCAACTAACGGTTATAATACTACTAATACTATCACTGAACTACTAGTGACACTTCAGTCACAGAGTTGTCAGAAAGTGTAATAGTCTGGTAAGTGATGTAGTAGAGGCAGGATCCATACATAGCTTTAAGAAGAGGTATGATAAAGCTTATGGAGAGGGAAGAGGGACCGAGTAGCAACCAGTGAAGAGGTGGGACCAGAGGCTGTGAATCGACACCTGCAATCACAACTAGGTGAGTACACACACACACACACACACATACACACACACACACATACACACACACACACACACACACACACACACACACACACACACACACACACACACACACACACTATATATATATATATATATATATATATATATATATATATATATATATATATATATATATATATATATATATATATATATATATATATACAGACTCCTCCAGTAGACCAGCTCCTTCCAAGAGCACAAACAGTCCCACTGGGACAAACCGATCATGGAAAAAATTTCCAACACAATGCTCACCAACGCTTCAGGAAAGGACAAAGCTCGTCTCCTAGCGGTGAAGGCACCACACTCAGGAGATTTCCTTCTTGCTGTTCCCAATTCCTCTCTGGGCACTCGACTCGACCCACAGGCCATTCGGATTGGTGTTGCTCTTCGCCTAGCCGCCCCCATACTCACCGAACATAGGTGTATTTGCGGCAGGGCGACGGCTGATCAATTCGGACTTCATGGTCTAGTGTGTCACACATCAGAAGGGAAGTATGCTAGACATGAGGAGGTCAATGACATCATAAAGAGAAGCCTCGCCACAGCCCGTTGCCCAGCTCAACGGGAACCCCAAGTGCAGAGGTCTGATGGAAGTCAAAAGCGTCCTGATGAAGCCACCATGCTACCCTGGAAGGATGGTAAGCAGATTGCTTGGGACTACACCTGTGCTGCCACATTGGCAGACACCTACCTGCCACACTCCTCAGCCGAAGGGGGTGGAGCTGCCAGCCACAGGGAGACCCATAATACCCGCAAATATGAAGACCTTCCCTCTTGCTATAACTTCATCCCAATAGGGTCGGAGACCCATTGAGCATGGGGCAAGTGTGCTCTAAAGTTTCTCAAGGAGCTGGGTGGAAAACTCATCATAGAAACCAAGGACCACAGGGCGACCAGCTTCTCTTTCAGAGACTCAGTGTTGCGATCCAGAGGGAAAATGCCTGCAGTATTCTGGGCACGCGGCCCACTGCCGGGAATTGGACGAAGTATTTGACATGTAGCTCTGAGTTGTTATCTATGTTGTTTTACTCCCCATATATATATATATATATATATATATATATATATATATATATATATATATATATATATATATATATATATATATATATATATATATATATATATATATTGTAACCACGAACGAGTAATATTGATCAATAACATCACTGCACTAGCCAGGACCTCGATTTGGTGGTCCTGTTGGTTAAGCGGCATGTGGTTCTCGCTCAACATAGGCTGGCTAGTACAACATGGGTTCGAGTCCATGGCTAGTGCAGTGTTGTTATTGATATATATATATATATATATATATATATATATATATATATTTATATATATATATATATATATATATATATATATATTTTATTTATTATTAACACATCGGCCGATTCCCACCAAGGCAGGGTGGCCCGAAAAAGAAAAACTTTCATCATCATTCACTCCATCACTGTCTTGCCAGAAGGGTGCTTTACACTACAGTTATAAAACTGCAACATTAACACCCTCCTTCAGAGTGCCGGCACTGTACTTCCCATCTCCAGAACTCAAGTCCGGCCTGCCGGTTTCCTGAATCCTTCATAAATGTTACTTTGCTCACACTCCAACAGCACGTCAAGTATTAAAAACCATATGCCTCCATTCACTCCTATCAAATACGCTCACACATGCTTGCTGGAAGTCCAAGCCCCTCGCACACAAAACTTCCTTTACCCCCTCCCTCCAACCTTTCCTAGGCCGACCCCTACCCCGCCTTCCCTCCACTACAGATTTATACACTCTCAGATCACTCTGTCTCGTTCCATTCTCTCTACATGTCCAAACCACCTCAACAACCCCTCCTCAGCTCTCTGGACAATCGTTTGGTAATCCGCACCTCCTCCTAATTTCCAAACTCCGAATTCTCTGCATTATATTCACACCACACATTGACCTCAGACATGACATCTCCACTGCCTCCAGCCTTCTCCTCGTTGCAACATTCATCACCCATGCTTCACACCCATATAAGAGCGTTGGTATAACTATACTCTCATACATTCCCTCTTTACTTCCATAGACAAGGTTCTTTGTCTCCACAGACTCGAAGTGCTCCACTCACCCTTTTCCCTCATCAATTCTATGATTCACCTCATCCTTCATAGACCCATCCGCCGACATGTCCACTCCCAAATATCTGAATACATTCACCTCCTCCATACTCTCTCCTCCAATCTGATATCCAATCTTTCGTCACCTATTCTTTTGTTATCCTCATCACCTTACTCTTTCCTATATTCACTTTCAATTTTCTTCTTTTACACACCCTACCAAATTCATCCACCAACCTCTGCAGCTTCTCTTCAGAATCTCCCAAAAGCACAGTGTCATCAGCAAAAAGCAACTGTGACAACTCCCATTTTGTATTTGCTTCTTTATCTTTTAGCCCAACACCTCTTGCCAAGACCCTCGCATTCACTTCTCTTACAACCCCATCTATAAATATATTGAACAACCACGGTGACATCACACATCCTTGTCTAAGGCCCACTTTTACTGGGAAATAGTCCCTTCCCTCCTACACACTCTAACCTGAGCCTCACTATCCTCATAAAAACTCTTCACTGCTTTCAGTAACCTTCCTCCTATTCCATACACCTGCAACATCTGCCACATTGCCCCCTATCTACCCTATCATAGCCTTTTCCAAATCCATAAATGCCACAAAAACATCTTTACCCTTATCCAAATACTGTTCACCTATATGTTTCACTGTAAACACTTGGTCTACACACCCCCTACCTTTCCTAAAGCCCCCTTGTTCATCTGCTATCCTGCTTTCTGTTTTACTCTTAATTCTTTCAATAATAACTCTACCATACACTTTACCAGGTACACTCAACAGACTTATTCCCCTATAATTTTTGCACTCTCTTTTGTCCCTTTGCCTTTATACAAAGTAACAATACACGCTCTCTGCCAATCCCTAGGTACCTTACCCTCTTCCATACATTTATTAAATAATAGCACCAACCACTCCAAAATTATATCCCCACCTGCTTTTAACATTTCTATCTTTATCCCATCAATCCCAGCTGCCTTACCCCTTTCATTCTACCCACTGCCTCACGAACTTCCCCTACACCCACAACTGGCTCTTCCACACTCCTACAAGATGTTATTCCTCCTTGCCCTACACACGAAATCACAGCTTCCCTGTCTTCATCAACATTTAACAAATCCTCAAAATATTCTCTCCATCTTCCCGATACCTCTAACTCTCCATTTAATAACTCTCCTCTCCTATTTTTAACTGTCAAATCCATTTGTTCTCTAGGCTTCCTCAACTTATTAATCTCATTCCAAAACTTTTTCTTATTTTCAACAAAATTTGCTGATAACATCTCACCCACTCTCTCATCTGCTCTCTTTTACATTGCTTCACCACTCTTTTAACCTCTCTTTTTCTCTCCATATACTCTTCCCTCCTTGCATCACTTCTACTTTGTAAAAACCTCTCATATGCTAACTTTTTCTCCCTTACTACTCTCTTTACATCATCATTCACCAATCCTCCTCTTCCCTCCTGCACCCACTCGCCTGTAACCACAAACTTCTGCTGAACACTCTAACACTACATTTTTAAATCTACCCCATACATTTTCGACCCCTTGCCTACACTCTCACTAGCCCATCTATCATCCAATAGTTGTTTATATCTTACCCTAACTGCCTCCTCTTTTAGTTTATAAACCTTCACCTCTCTTTTACTTACTGATTCTATTTTCCTTGTATCCCATCTACCTTTTACTCCCACTGTAGCTATAACTAAAAAGTGATCTGATATATCTGTAGCCCCTCTATAAACATGCACATCCTGAAGTCTACTCAACAGTCTTTTATCTACCAATACATAGTCCAACAAACTACTGTCATTACGCCCTACATCATATCTTGTATACTTATTTATCCTTTTTTTCTTAAAATATGTATTACCTATAACTAAACCCCTTTCTATACAAAGTTCAATCAAAGGGCTCCCATTATCATTTACACCTGGCACCCCAAACTTACCTACTACACCCTCTCTGCATGTTTCTCCCACTTTAGCATTTAGGTCCCCTACCACAATTACTCTCTCATTTGGTTCAAAAGTTCCTATACATTCGCTTAACATCTCCCAAAATCTCTCTCTCCTCTACAATCCTCTCTTCTCCAGGTGCATACACGCTATTATGACCCACTTTTCGCATCCGACCCTTATTTTAATCCACATAATCCTTGAATTTACACATTTATATTCCCTCTTTTCCTTCCATAACTGATCCTTCAACATTATTGCTACTCCTTCCTTAGCTCTAACTCTCTCAGATACTCCTGACTTAATCCCATTTATTTCTCCCCACTGAAACTCGCCTACCCCTTCAGCTTTGTTTCGCTTAGGCCAGGACATCCAACTTCTTTTCATTCATAACATCGGCAATCATCTCTTTCTTATCATCCGCACTACATCCACGCACATTCAGACAACCCAATTTTATAAAGTTTTCTTCTTCTCGTTTTTAGTAGATTTGTACAGGAGAAGGGTTACTAGCCCATTGCTCCCGGCATCTTAGTCGCCTCATACGACACGCATGGCTTACGGAGGAAAGATTCTTTTCCACTTCCCCATGGACAATAGAGAAAATAAAAGAACAAGAGCTATTAAGAAAAGAAGAAAAACCTAGATGTGTGTATGTATATATATGCATGTGTATGCCAGTGTAGTGTGACCTAAAGTGTAAGTAGAAGTAGCTAGATATATATATATATATATATATATATATATATAATATATATATATATATATATATATATATATATATATATACTGATGAGAATATATTAGTGAAAATAGAGAAAAATTTATTATATTATGATGTGAGGAACAATAGTGCACAGAAGCACAGTTATTTGTTGGTGTTCTGTATATTTCATGAATTTAAAATCATGGTTCCCCATAATAATAAGGACATCTAAAAAAGACATTGAGTTATTTTGTTCAAACTCGACAGTAAAATTTATAGAATGAGCTAGACTTTTTAATTTAACACGGAAATGATTTATATCTATATTCTTAAACATAAGACACAAAACATCATCAACATATCTGTACCACTTAGCTCAATTGGGAAGGATTTTGTTAAGCAATATTGATTCAAAATATTCCATGTACAAATTACTTAGGACAGGTGGGAGGATTTCCCATTGCCATACCAAGCTCAGTGATTGTTGGTACTGGTAATGGTAAATCGTAATTAACAAGTTTTTCAGATAGGGAACTTCAGATGTTATCAACTGGAACTTTTCTAAAGAAGTGACATCAAAACTAACCATATTGTTATCATTTAAATGATGCTTAATTTATCAACTAAATCAATATTATTTTTAACTTTAAAATTTGAAGGTTACAGCAACTTACAGCATTAGAACTGGACAAGAATTTAATTCTCTGTTTATTCATCTGAAAGACTTTAACCGTCCAAAACATTTTCAAAAGGCCAAGAAAGTTGCATCAAGTTGGTCCATAGTTGAGTGAAATATAATTGAATCAATCATTATAAAAAAAAATTGAATTTAATATGAATATTGGTCTAGGATTATATAAATTAGATTCATTTATAATTAATAAAATTTAGGAAGAATAAAAGCCATGTTTGAGAGGTCGTTGAGCATCTCTCCCGCATTATCATAAAAGAAGGGCCAAGTGTCTCACGTTGAGCATCTCTCCCGCATTATCATAAAGGAAGGGCCAAGTGTCTCACGTTGAGCATCTCACCCGCATTATCATAAAGGAAGGGCCAGGTGTCTCACGTTGAGCATCTCACCCGCATTATCATAAAGGAAGGGCCAGGTGTCTCACGTTGAGCATCTCACCCGCATTATCATAAAGGAAGGGCCAGGTGTCTCACGTTGAGAATCTCACCCGCATTATCATAAAGGAAGGGCCAGGTGTCTCACGTTGACCATCAGATGTATTCTCGGTCTTATATGCTCCATTAATTCTTACTTAGAAAATAACTGTATAAGTTATTATATCCTCTAGAACTAAAAGTTATTGTTAACAAAATAGTGCTTTATTTACTAATACTGATGAGAAGTAGTGTTCTCTTGCTGTGTTACTATGACTAATTGTCTTCCCATGTTATATGTTGCTGTGTTATCAATGATTATCCTCACATGTTATCTGTTGCTGTGTTATCAGTGATTATCTTCACATGTTATCTGTTGCTGTGTTATCAGTGATTATCCTCACATGTTATCTGTTGCTATGTTATCAGTGATTATCCTCGTATGTTATCTGTTGCTGTGTTATCAGTGATTATCCTCACATGTTATCTGTTGCTGTGTTATCAGTGATTATCCTCGTATGTTATCTGTTGCTGTGTTATCAGTGATTATCCTCGTATGTTATCTGCTGCTGTGTTATCAGTGTTTATCCTCACATGCTATCTGTTACTGTGTTTCTCTTAACGATTGTTCACACATGTTTTCTTTTGTTATGTCTCACTCAATTATTTTTCCCTCTTGCTTTCTCTTGTCTCGTTGCTGTCAACAATTGGTCGACCGTTAAGTAATGATTCATTTTATTTTTTGGTAGTAATAAGGTTTTATTTTATTTATAATTCAGCTTATTATTATTTCTCAAATATAGTTATACATTGCTATATTTCATATATATGTTCTAATATTCTACGTAAAGATTCCTAAATTAAAGCATTTAGCACCTAGCTACAATTCTGTATACTACATACAGTGCAATAAATAACAGTATTACAAATTAAGGAACCTAATTTTCACTGTATGTTTTTTTGACCAGCATTGTATATTTAAACAACGTCCTTTTTCACTTGTAGAATAAATCATCTTGTGTATTTGTGATCAACAGAGTGCAGTATCAACCCGGTGTGTGATGACGGTCATGGAGTGTGTAGGGATTTTTGTTTGAGTGAGGAGCGTGAGGTGAGAGGCGGCTGCAATGATTCAGACTGCAGGTGCTGCACACTACGCCAGGCCAACTGTTCTCCTTCCTTCAACTGTTCCGGCATTTGCATTGATGCTAGATCATGCTTTCAACCTCTAGTAAACAACTTCTGCTCGGGGTTAGACTGCGTGTGTTGTGATAGTAAGTATGTGAATATTTTGTACCAGCGCTGATTGTTAATTTGTGTGCGCATTCTTCCATTTGTACACTTCTTTTTGAGAGTGAAGGGGTCGATTCACCGCTCTTGGCACGGCTCTCTACTGGTCGCTGATGGCTTCCCCTCTCCCGGCTGCGTGAGCCCTATTGAACCTTGCTTTAAAAGTGTGTACAAATCCTCTTCATCTTCTTATGTCTAAGTCAATTCACTTCCTGACAACTAAGGCTATAATTGTATATCCCAACATCCCTGTGATTCATCTGTTTCTTCAACTTCCAGCTGTGTTTTCTCTATCTGACTTACCCTCTCAACCCTTTTCGATTCCTCTCTGAATTTTGAACCTTATTAACACTGTCAGTCCTGGTCCTACTGCCTACTGGCGTCAGGTTAAGTTCCTTTAGCATCTCCTTACAGAAGATACTCCCTCAGCTTCGGAACTAGTCTTAATATAAACCATTGCACGCCTTCCATTTTGTTGACATTTTATGAGAGGATCCATAATGATGTTGCATTCTCCAAGAAGAGCATTATATTTGCCATATAAACAGTAGTGTTGCGATTAACTAATTGTTGAAATTTAGTTTTGTCATGTTCACATTAGGTGCGTAGGCTGAGAGTTAAGCTCACTCTGGGGTCCTACTGGTGGTAGGCTCAGGCTGTATGCTGAGAGTTAAACTCACTCTGGGGTCCTACTGGTGGTAAGCTCAGTGAGGCTCAGGCTGTATGCTGAGAATTAAGCTCACTCTGCGGTCCTACTGGTGGTAGGCTCAGTGAGGCTCAGGCTGTATGCTGAGAATTAAGCTCACTCTGGGGTCCTACTGGTGGTAAGCTCAGTGAGGCTCAGGCTGTATGCTGAGAATTAAGCTCACTCTGGGGTCCTACTGGTGGTAGGCTCAGCAAGACTCAGGAAGATTTACTGCCTTTGTTCCCCAAGCCTGTACTCTGTTTCCAGAATCTTGTTATTATTTCTCTATTTTGAAGTCTTTGTATTTTCTGAGGTTAATTCGAGTAGCCACTCGTCAGACCAACCTTGTAGCGAGTACAGATCTGTCACTCGTCAGACCAACGTTGTAGCGAGTACAGATCTGTCACTCGAAAAACCAACCTTGTAGCGTGTACAGATCTGCCACTCGTCAGACCAACCTTGTAGAGTGTACAGCTCTGCCACTCGCCAGACCAACCATGTAGCGAGTACAGATCTGTCACTCGTCAGACCAACGTTGTAGCGAGTACAGATCTGTCACTCGTCAGACCAACCTTGTAGAGTGTACAGATCTGTCACTCGTCAGACCAACCTTGTAGCGTGTACAGATCTGTCACTCGTCAGACCAACCTTGTAGCGTGTACAGATCTGCCACTCGTCAGACCAACCTTGTAGAGTGTACAGCTCTGCCACTCGCCAGACCAACCATGTAGAGTGTACAGCTCTGCTACTCGCCAGACCAACCATGTAGCGAGTACAGATCTGTCACTCGTCAGACCAACGTTGTAGCGAGTACAGATCTGTCACTCGAAAAACCAACCTTGTAGCGAGTACAGATCTGTCAATCGTCAGACCAACCTTGTAGCGTGTACAGATCAGTCACTCGTCAGACCAACCTTGTAGCATGTACAGATCTGTCACTCGTCAGACCAACCTTGTAGAGTGTACAGATCTGTCACTTGTCAGATCAACCTTGTAGCGTGTACAGATCTGTCACTCGTCAGACCAACCTTGTAGAGTGTACAGATCTGTCACTCGTCAGACCAACCTTGTAGGGTGTACAGATCTGTCACTCGTCAGACCAACCTTGTAGCGTGTACAGATCTGCCACTCGTCAGACCAACCTTGTAGAGTGTACAGCTCTGCCACTCGCCAGACCAACCATGTAGCGAGTACAGATCTGTCACTCGTCAGACCAACGTTGTAGCGAGTACAGATATGTTACTCGACAGACCAACCTTGTAGCGAGTACAGATCTGTAACTCGTCAGACCAACCTTGTAGCGAATACAGATCTGTCACTCGTTAGACCAACCTTGTAGCGTGTACAGATAAGTCACTCGTCAGACCAACCTTGTAGCGAGTACAGATCTGTCACTCTTCAGACCAACGTTGTAGCGAGTACAGATCTGTCACTCGACAAACAAACCTTTTAGCGAGTACAGTTCTGTCACTTGTCAGCCCAACCTTGTAGCGTGTACAGATCAGTCACTCGTCAGACCAATCTTGTAGCGAGTACAGATCTGTCACTCGTCAGACTAACCTTGTAGGGTGTACAGATCTGTCACTCGTCAGACCAGTCTTGTAGCGTGTACAGATCTGCCACTCATCAAACCAACCTTGTCGAGTGTACAGATCTGCCACTCGTCAGACCAACCATGTAGCGAGTACAGATCTGTCACTCGTCAGACCAACCTTGTAGCGTGTACAGATCTGCCACTCGTCAGACCAACCTTGTAGAGTGTACAGATCTGCCACTCGTCAGACCAAACTTGTAGCGAGTACAGATCTGCCACTCGTAAGACCAAACTTGTAGCGAGTACAGATCTGCCACTCGTCAAACCAACCTTATAGAGTGTACAGATCTGTCTTTCGTCAGACCAACCTTGTAGCATGTACAGATCTGTCACTCGTCAGACCAACCTTGTAAAGTGTAAAGATCTGTCACTCGTCAGACCAACCTTGTAGCGAGTACAGATCTGTCACTCGTCAGGCCAGCCTTGTAGCATGTACAGATCTGTCACTCGTCAGACCAACCTTGTTGAGTCTACAGATCTACCACTCGTCAGACCAACCTTGTAGAGTGTACAGATCTGCCACTCGTTAGACCAACCATGTAGCGAGTACAGATCGGTCACTCGTCAGACCACCCTTGTAGCGTGTACAGATCTGCCACTCGTCAGACCAACCTTGTAGAGTGTACATATCTGCCACTCGTCAGACCAAACTTGTAGCGAGTACAGATCTGCCACTCGTCAGACCAAACTTGTAGTGAGTACAGATCTGCCACTCGTCAAACCAACCTTGTAGAGTGTACAGATCTGTCACTCGTCAGACCAACCTTGTAGCATGTACAGATCTGTCACTCGTCAGACAAACCTTGTAAAGTGTACAGATCTGTCACTCGTCCGACCAACCTTGTAGCGAGTACATCTCTGTCACTCGTCAGACCAACCTTGTAGCATGTACAGATCTGCCACTCGTCAGACCAACCTTGATGAGTGTACAGATCTGTCACTCGTCAGACCAACCTTGTAGCATGTACAGATCTGTCACTCGTCAGACCAACCTTGTAGCATGTACAGATCTGTCACTCGTCAGACCAACCTTGTAGAGTGTACAGATCTGTCACTCGTCAGATCAACGTTGTAGCATGTACAGATATGTCACGCATCAGACCAATCTTGTAGAGTGTACAGATCTGTCACTCGTCAGACCAATTTTGTAGCATGTACAGATATGTCACGCGTAAGACCAATCTTGTAGAGTGTACAGATCTGTCACTCGTCAGACCAACCTTGGAGAATGTACAGATCTGTCACTCGTCAGACAAACCTTGTAGCATGTACAGATCTGTCTCTCGTCAGACCAACCTTGTAGAGTGTACAGATATGTCACTCGTCAGACCAACCTTGAAGCATGTACAGATCTGTCACTCGTCAGACCAAACTTGTAGAGTGTACAGATCTGTCATTCGTCAGACCAACCTAGTAGGGTGTATAGATCTGTCACTCGTCTGACCAATCTTGTAGCGTGTACAGATCTGCCACTCGTCAGACCAACCTTGTAGAGTGTACAGATGTGCCACTCGTCAGACCAACCATGTAGCGAGTACAGATCTGTCACTCGTCAGACCAACCTTGTAGCGTGTACAGATCTGCCACTCGTCAGACCAACCTTGTAGAGTGTACAGATCTGCCAATAGTCAGACCAAACTTGTAGCGAGTACAGATCTGCCACTCGTCAAACCAACCTTGTAGATTGTACAGATCTGTCACTCGTCAGACCAACCTTGTAGCATGTACAGATCTGTCACTCGTCACACCAACCTTGTAAAGTGTACAGATCTGTCACTCGTCAGACCAACCTTGTAGCGAGTATAGATCTGTCACTCGTCAGACCAACCTTGTAGCATGAACAGATCTGTCACTCGTCAGACCAACCTTGTTGAGTCTACAGATCTGCCACTCTTCAGACCAACCTTGTAGAGTGTACAGATCTGCCACTCGTCAGACCAACCATGTAGCAAGTACAGATCTGTCACTCGTCAGACCAACCTTGTTGAGTCTACAGATCTGCCACTCGTCAGACCAACCTTGTAAAGTGTACAGATCTGTCACTCGTCAGACCAACCTTGTAGCGAGTACAGATCTGTCACTCGTCAGACCAACCTTGTTGCATTTACAGATCTGTCACTCGTCAGACCAACCTTGTGGCATGTACAGATCTGTCACTTGTCAGACCAACCTTGTAGCATGTACAGATCTGTCACTCGTCAGACCAACCTTGTAGAGTGTACAGATCTGTCACTCGTCAGACCAACCTTGTAGAGTGTACAGATATGTCACTCGTCAGACCAACCTTGTAGCATGTACAGATCTGTCACTCGTCAGACCAACCTTGTAGAGTGTACAGATCTGTCACTCGTCAGACCAACCTTGTAGCATGTACAGATCTGTCACTCGTCAGACCAACCTTGTAGAGTGTACAGATGTTGCGATCCCTGAACAAGATAATTGGGTCAAATGGTTGACCGACCATTTGGGTGCTGCACGGCTGCAGCGCCCGGTGTGACGTCACCATAGTTTATGTCAGGGGGTGGAACCTGGCATAAAGGTAGTATGATCCATGACTGCACTGAGTAACATCTTCACTGAGTAGTGACTGGTATCCCAGTCTGCTTTACTACTCAGTTTCCTGCAGTATGGTTTACGTCACTGAGCTGTGGAGATTGCCTTGCTGTACCCCAGCTGCCATACTGAACTCAGCTTGCTGGCTTTGGTGGCCGCACGAAGACCCATGCAGTGACTATGGCTTGTGTGACATGTCACGTGAGACATGCCGCTTGTCTGGCATGGAGTGTGAACCAGCGGAAAGGTGCACGACGGACGCTGTAACATGGAGACAAGGGTGTCGGTGATGACACAGTTGCGAGGGCGTGTCGTGGACCATAGACAAGGGTGTCAGTGATGACACAGAAGCGATTGAGTGTTATGAGAACACAGAGAACAGGGTGTCTGTGATGACACAGTAGCGAGTGAGTGTCGTAGGACACAGACAAGGGTGTCGTTGACACAGAAGCGATTGTGTTACAGCAGAAGGGTGTCCTTGACACAGGGTTACATAAAGTGTGAGACATTGGGGCGTTGTTATCATGTGACAGACACCGAGTATGGTAATGTCTTGTGAAATCGAGGTGACACTGAGTTTGTGATATGTTTAGTGTCCCTGTTTGTGATATGTTTAGTGTCACTGTTTGTGATATGTTTAGTGTCACTGTTTGTGATATGTTTAGTGTCACTGTTTGTGATATGTTTAGTGTCACTGTTTGTGATATGTTTAGTGTCACTGTTTGTGATATGTTTAGTGTCACTGTTTGTGATATGTTTAGTGTCACTGTTTGTGATATGTTTAGTGTCACTGTTTGTGATATGTTTAGTGTCACTGTTTTGTTTATTATGTTTAGTGTCACTGTTTGTGATATGTTTAGTGTCACTGTTTGTGATATGTTTAGTGTCACTGTTTGTGATATGTTTAGTGTCACTGTTTGTGATATGTTTAGTGTCACTGTTTGTGATATGTTTAGTGTCTCTGAGTTTGTGGTGTCGTGTGACACTTACGACAGCCTAGTCGTTTAATTAACAATGTGACATTGTTACCATAGTACAAATATTATGCTTATGTACAAAGATCATGCTTTTTATATTTTATATGTACAGAGGTACTATTCTTTATATAACATTTACGAGTAAAAAGAAATATATATATATTTATAAGATAATGTGTCTATTTATTATTATACCCCTGACAAAAACCCTTTATTATTTTATTACGGTATTGCATTATTGGTTATGAGAGCAGATTCCCTTAGAATAACAGGCCGAGTAATCGGATTTGCCATAGCTCTCGTAACTAATATTGTAATATTGTAATATATGGGGGCCTGTCCGGGATGTTTTGTCAGGAGGTTATTGTCAGTTTCTTTTATGTGCTACCGGTTATCTTGTGGTGGGGTGTTGCGATCCCTGAACAAGATAATTGGGTCAAATGTTGACGGACCATTTGGGTGCTGCAGGCTGCAGCGCCCGTGTGAGCGTCACCATGTTTATGTCAGGGGTGGAACCTGGCATAAAGGTAGTATGATCCACGACTGCACTGAGTAACATCTTCACTGAGTAGTGACTGGTATCCCAGTCTGCTTTACTACTCAGTTTCCTGCAGTATGGTTTACGTCACTGAGCTGTGGAGATTGCCTTGCTGTACCCCAGCTGCCATACTGAACTCAGCTTGCTGGCTTTGGTGGCCACGAAGACCCATGCAGTGACTATGGCTTGTGTGACATGTCACGTGAGACATGCCGCTTGTCTGGCATGGAGTGTGAACCAGCGGAAAGGTGCACGGCGGACGCTGTAACATGGAGACAAGGGTGTCGGTGATGACACAGTTGCGAGGGCGTGTCGTGGACCATAGACAAGGGTGTCGGTGATGACACAGAAGCGATTGAATGTTATGAGAACACAGAGAACAGGGTGTCTGTGATGACACAGTAGCGAGTGAGTGTCGTAGGACACAGACAAGGTGTCGTTGACACAGAAGCGATTGTGTGTTACAGCAGAAGGGTGTCCTTGACACAGGGTTACATAAAGTGTGAGACATTGGGGCGTTGTTATCATGTGACAGACACCGAGTATGGTAATGTCTTGTGAAATCGAGGTGACACTGAGTTTGTGATATGTTTAGTGTCCCTGTTTGTGATATGTTTAGTGTCACTGTTTGTGATATGTTTAGTGTCCCTGTTTGTGATATGTTTAGTGTCACTGTTTGTGATATGTTTAGTGTCACTGTTTGTGATATGTTTAGTGTCACTGTTTGTGATATGTTTAGTGTCACTGTTTGTGATATGTTTAGTGTCACTGTTTGTGATATGTTTAGTGTCACTGTTTGTGATATGTTTAGTGTCACTGTTTGTGATATGTTTAGTGTCACTGTTTGTGATATGTTTAGTGTCACTGTTTGTGATATGTTTAGTGTCTCTGAGTTTGTGGTGTCGTGTGACACTTACGACAGCCTAGTCGTTTAATTAACAATGTGACATTGTTACCATAGTACAAATATTATGCTTATGTACAGAGAGTACTATTCTTTATATAACATTTTACGAGTAAAAAGAAATATATATATATTTATAAGATAATGTGTCTATTTATTATTATACCCCTGACAAAAACCCTTTATTATTTTATTACGGTATTGCATTATTGGTTATGAGAGCAGATTCCCTTAGAATAACAGGCCGAGTAATCGGATTTGCCATAGCTCTCGTAACTAATATTGTAATATTGTAATAACATATATGTCACTCGTCAGACCAACCTTGTAGCATGTACAGATCTGTCACTTGTCAGACCAACCTTGTAGATGTTATCGAGATCATGTCACTCGTCAGACCACCTTGTAGAGTGTACAGACTGTCCTCGTCAGATAACCTTGCATGTCAGATCTATCACTCGTCAGACACACTGTAGAGTGTACAGATCTGTCACTCGTCAGACCAACCTTGTAGATGTACAGATATGTCACTGTCAGACCAACCTTGAGCATGTACAGATCTGTCACTCGTCAGACCAACCTTGTAGAGTGTACAGATCTGTCACTCGTCAGATCAACCTTGTAGCATGTTAAGATCTGTACTCGTCAGACCAAATCTTGTAGGTGTACAGATGTCACTCGTCAGACCAACTTGTAGCATGTACGATCTGTCACTCGTCAGACCAACTTTGTAGGTGTACAGATCTGTCATTCGTCAGACCAACCTGTAGAGTTACAGATCTGTACTCGTCAGACCAACTTGTAGCGTGTACAGATCTGCCACTCGTCAGACCAACTATGTAGGGTACGGATCTGTCACTCGTCAGACCAACCTTGTAGCTGTACAGATCTGTCACTCGTCAGACCAACCTTGTAGAGTGTACAGATCTGTCACTCTCAGACCAACCTTGTAGCGAGTACAGATCTGCCCTCGTCAGACCAACCTTGTAGAGTGTACAGATGTGCACTCGTCAGACCAACCATGTAGCAGTACAGATCTGTCACTCGTCAGACCAACCTTGTAGTCTACAGATCTGCACTCTCAGACCAACCTTGTAGCAGTACAGATCTGCACTCGTCAGACCAACCTTGTAGAGTGTACAGATTGCACTCGTCAGATCAACCTTGTAGCATGACAGATCTGTCACTCGTCAGACCAACCTTGTAGAGTTACAGATCTGTCACTCGTCAACCAACCTTGTAAATGTACAGATCTGTCACTCGTCAGACCAACCTTGTAGATGTACAGATCTGTCACTCGTCAGACCAACCTTGTAGATGTACAGATCTGTCACTCGTCAGACCAACCTTGTAGAGTGTACAGATTGTCACTCGTCAGACCAACCTTGTAGCAGTACAGATCTGTCACTCGTCAGACCAACATGTAGAGTGTACAGATCTGTCATCGTCAGACCAACCTTGTAGAGTGTACAGATCTGTACTCGTCAGACCAACCTTGTAGCATGTACAGATCTGCCACTCGTCAGACCAACCTTGTAGAGTGTACAGATCTGTCACTCGTCAGACCAACCTTGTAGCATGTACAGATCTGTCACTCGTCAGACCAACCTTGTAGAGTGTACAGATCTGTCACTCGTCAGACCAACCTTGTAGCGTGTACAGATCTGCCCTCAACCAACCTTGTAGAGTGTACAGATGTGTCACTCGTCAGGACCAACCTTGTAGCGATGTACAGATCTGTCACTCGTCAGACCAACCTTGTAGAGTGTACAGATCTGCCACTCTCAGACCAACCTTGTAGAGTACAGATCTGTCACTCGTCAGACCAACCTTGTAGCAGTGTACAGATCTGTCACTCGTCAGACCAACCTTGTAGCATGTACAGATCTGTCACTCGTCAGACCAACCTTGTGGCATGTACAGATCTGTCACTCGTCAGACCAACCTTGTAGAGTGTACAGATCTGTCACTCGTCAGACCAACCTTGTAGCATGTACAGATCTGTCACTCGTCAGACCAACCTTGTAGCATGTACAGATCTGTCACTCGTCAGACCAACCTTGTAGCATGTACAGATCTGTCACTCGTCAGACCAACCTTGTAGAGTGTACAGATCTGTCACTCGTCAGACCAACCTTGTAGAGTGTACAGATCTGTCACTCGTCAGACCAACCTTGTAGCATGTACAGATCTGTCACTCGTCAGACAACCTTGTAGCATGTACAGATCTGTCACTCGTCAGACCAACCTTGTAGAGTGTACAGATCTGTCACTCGTCAGACCAACCTTGTAGAGTGTACAGATCTGTCACTCGTCAGACCAACCTTGTAGCATGTACAGATCTGTCACTCGTCAGACCAACCTTGTAGCATGTACAGATCTGTCACTCGTCAGACCAACCTTGTAGCATGTACAGATATGTCACTGTAGACCAACCTTGTTGAGTGTAGATCTGTCACTCGTCAGACCAACCTTGTAGCATGTACAGATCTGTCACTCGTCTGTCCAACCTTGTAGCATGTACAGATCTGTCACTCGTCAGACCAACCTTGTAGCATGTACAGATATGTCACTAGTTAGACCAACCTTGTTGCATGTACAGATCTGTCACTCGTCAGACCAACCTTGTAGAGTGTACAGATCGGTCACTCGTCAGACCAACCTTGTAGCATGTACAGATCTGTCACTCGTCGTCCAACCTTGTAAGCATGTACAGATCTGTCACTCGTCAGACCAACCTTAGCATGTACAGATCTGTCACTCGTCAGACCATCCCTATAGCATGTACAGATCTGTCACTCGTCAGACCAACCTTGTAGCATGTACAGATCTGTCACTCGTCTGTCCAACCTTTAAGAGTGTACAGATCTGTCACTCGTCAGACCAACCTTGTAGCATGTACAGATATGTCACTCGTCAAACCAACCTTGTATGCATGTACAGATCTGTCACTCGTCAGACCAACCTTGTAGAGTGTACAGATCGGTCACTCGTCAGACCAACCTTGTAGCATGTACAGATCTGTCACTCGTCAGACCAACCTTGTAGCATGTACAGATATGTCACTCGTCAGACCAACCTTGTAGCATGTACAGATCTGTCACTTGTCAGACCAACCTTGTAGCATGTACAGATCTGTCACTCGTCAGACCAACCTTGTAGAGTGTACAGATCTGTCACTCGTCAGATCAACCTTTTAGCATGTTCAGATCTGTCACTCGTCAGACACACCTTGTAGAGTGTACAGATCTGTCACTCGTCAGATCAACCTTGTAGCATGTACAGATATGTCACTCGTCAGACCACCCTTGTAGCATGTACAGATCTGTCACTCGTCAGACCAACCTTGTAGAGTGTACAGATCTGTCACTCGTCAGACACCTGTAGCATGTACAGATCTGTCACTCGTCAGACCAACCTTGTAGAGTGTACAGATATGTCACTCGTCAGACCAACCTTGAAGCATGTACAGATCTGTCACTCGTCAGACCAAACATGTAGAGTGTACAGATCTGTCATTCGTCAGACCAACCTAGTAGGGTATATAGATCTGTACCCCGTCAGACCAATCTTGTAGCGTGTACAGATGTGCCACTCGTCAGACCAACTATGTAGCGAGTACGGATCTCACTCGTCAGACCA
>WNWK01010311.1:0-70931 GCA_009830355.1 Cherax destructor | reverse complement strand
CAGACGATCGCTTATGCAATAGCACCAATCCAAGACACTCGTATGCAAGTAGCATACATGTATGCAAGTAGCATACATGTATGCAAGTAGCATACATGTATGCAAGTAGCATATATGCATGGCAGTGAATTGTTGGTATGTATGATTTGTAGTTGCCAGATTTTTTTTTAGCAAGATGGAAATTGCTAGGGAGGTTGCAGGACGCTTGCTGGAGCTGGTGGTCGCCTAATCTGATTCTGAGCTGGTGTCCTGCCATAGGTGGTGTCCTGCCATAGGTGGTTTTCGGATGTTACTTGGTATCCACAGTAAGGGTGGTTTCATGTCTTGAACACAGATTGGCTCTGGTGCCACAGTAAGGGTGGTTTCATGTCTTGAACACAGATTGGCTCTGGTGCCACAGTAAGGGTGGTTTCATGTCATGAACACAGATTGGCTCTGGTGCCACAGTAAGGGTGGTTTCATGTCTTGAACACAGATTGGCTCTGGTGCCACAGTAAGGGTGGTTTCATGTCTTGAACACAGATTGGCTCTGGTGCCACAGTAAGGGTGGTTTCATGTCTTGAACACAGATTGGCTCTGGTGCCACAGTAAGGGGGTTTCATGTCTTGAACACAGATTGGCTCTGGTGCCACAGTAAGGGTGGTTTCATGTCTTGAACACAGATTGGCTCTGGTGCCACAGTAAGGGTGGTTTCATGTCTTGAACACAGATTGGCTCTGGTGCCACAGTAAGGGTGGTTTCATGTCTTGAACACAGATTGGCTCTGGTGCCACAGTAAGGGTGGTTTCATGTCTTGAACACAGATTGGCTCTGGTGCCACAGTAAGGGTGGTTTCATGTCTTGAACACAGATTGGCTCTGGTGCCACAGTAAGGGTGGTTTCATGTCTTGAACACAGATTGGCTCTGGTGCCACAATAAGGGTGGTTTCATGTCTTGAACACAGATTGGCTCTGGTGCCACAGTAAGGGTGGTTTCATGTCTTGAACACAGATTGGCTCTGGTGCCACAGTAAGGGTGGTTTCATGTCTTGAACACAGATTGGCTCTGGTGCCACAGTAAGGGGGTTTCATGTCTTGAACACAGATTGGCTCTGGTCCACAGTAAGGGTGGTTTCATGTCTTGAACACAGATTGGCTCTGGTGCCACAGTAAGGGTGGTTTCATGTCTTGAACACAGATTGGCTCTGGTGGTATCCATTCTTCTATATCTTCAGGGAGATCAGTCAGAATCTTTGGCCCTGGGAAGTCCTCATTTTCAATGAATCGTCGGACTCTGTTGGAGGGACATCCCGTGGGTCCTATGGGAAGGTGTATTGATGATGTAGTGTTAGTTGGGTGGGGTGAATTTTCTCTGTCTGGTATATAGAGTTCTTGTATGGCATATAGTTGTGGCTTCTTTAATTTGTCAAGCCTGACATTACTTACGTTGATCTCCTGTTGGATGTGCACATCTTCCAGTCTGATTCTGTTTCTCAGTCTGGTACCTGTGATAAAGCTTTGTTCTAGACTCCTTGTAGATGTAATATTTTCTTTTGTTATTAGCGGCATAGACACACAAGGATATTTATACATAGGTCTTATCATTATCTTACGTAGGTGCTTCTTGATATGAGAGAGCCTGATAAAACCTGTATAGCTGACTCAGGTGGACTTTTGCTAGGTTTATCTTTATGGTGACGTGTGGAGTGGTGACGTGTGGAGTGGTGACGTGTGGAGTGGTGACGTGTGGAGTGGTGACGTGTGGAGTGGTGACGTGTCGTAGTCCAGGATCTTTTGATGGTTATAGGTGATCCTCTGATGGAGATACCACCACCACCACCACCACCACCACCACCACCACCACCACCACCACCACCACCGTTTTTAGCTGTTGTGGCATAACATCCGATGGGGCTGATGAGGACTTCGTCAGGATTGGTCGGGATTCTCCATTTCTTCTCCCAGTTGGCTGTTCTTCGCAATTCAGTATTCTTTTGTTCTATTACCTATTCATGCCTTTTTTTACAGATACAGTGATGAATGGAACTACATGGATAACATCGTCAGCAAATTGGGTAATGATGATGTGGTTGAATTCATATTGGGGTAGGTCATTATATATATGTTGACCAGCCAGGCTGTGGTTCGTATGTTGGACTGCGTGCGGCCAGCAGTAACAGCCTGGTTGACCAGGCTCTGATCCAACATGAGACCTGGTCACAGACCGGGCCGCAGGGGCGTTGACCCCTGGAACTCTCTCCAGGTCTACAACTGTTGGTGCGAATAACACTGCCGTCTTGCACTTGAAGAAGGGGATGATGGTTCTACGTGTTAACAAGTTATTTATAAGTCTGAGAAAGGTCCATTTATTATCTGGAAGGTTGGCAAGTCTGGTTATGAGGCCGTCGTGGCACATGCTGTCAAAGACTTTGTGTACATCTCGAGTCGCAATTATGGCAAGATTGCTTATTTACGCAGACTGTCCACGGCATCAAAGGTGATACTGATGGAATGCTTGGTTCCTGTGCATCTTAAAACCAAACTGCTTGTCAGTGAAGAGGTGATGACAATCCATGTAATAGTTCAACCTATTAGAGGTGATTTTTTTTTCATTGACTTCAAGTAAGGAGATAGGACTGTAGTTCTCCGGTTTATGTTTGTCCTTGTCTGTGTTGGAGTTGAGATAATTATCATCCTCGACGTTTTAAGTGCCACTGGGGAGTGTACAGAGGCTAGGATGGCATTATAGATTTTTTAACAGAGACTTATTATAGTTTAGGGGTAGGTGCTTTATTTGGTTTACTGTTATGCCTGAGGACTCACCAGCTTTATTCCTCATTCTGCTTATGACTTGGCACATCTCTCTTAGGGTAATTGGTCTAGTAAAGGAGTGGTCATTTTCGAGGGTAGTAGAGTCAGTTAGTAGTATTGGTTGAGAATCTGCCAGGTCGTCATCTCTCCATTGGTTGACCCCTGGTAGTGGTAATTGTTGAATCTTCTACTATCATTGTGTGAGAGAATTTTCTCCCACACTTCACCCATCAGACTGGCTTGGTCTTGCGGGTCATCCATGATGATAGAAACTTCGTCATGGTCGTCTTCGGTGAAGAAGTGTGTTAGTTACTGTACAGGCGTGGACTTAGCGCCCAAGAGCTGGCGAATCTTACTCCAGAACTGTTCGTGTCGATATTTGTATTGGTTAGCCTGGAAAATAAGCTATTTCCATAACTTGCGTTTGTGCTGGCCGATTAGGCTGATAAATTCCCGTCTCATCCCCTGTAGTACAGCAAGTGTGGGCTCTTCACTCTACTTGGTAATTTTCATGCTATCCTCAATTTCCTGGTTGGTTTGTACTGCTCGGATATCTTTGATGATGTTAATAATAATAATAATAATAATAATAATATCTTCATTTACTACAATTACATGTAAAAGGTATACAGACCACAGCTGAGATCAATGACATACTTCTATATAGAAAGCTGCTTGTTATGCAGAGCATTTCTTGCAAATTAGGTCAATTTTGTCCCAGGATGCGACCCATACCAGTTGACTAACATCCAGGTACCCATTTTACTGATGGGTGAACATAGGCAACCGATGTTTCCACTCCTTCGCCGGGAATCGAACCCGGACCCTCACCGTGTGAAGCAAGAGCTTTTACTACCAGGCCACGGGGTATGGATGGGTGGCATCTGAGATTCTTTCATGCAGTGAGCTAATTACCATGTCTATAGCAGTTGATTGCTGGTTTTCAAACAGAACAGTATTCTCATTACCTAGGGAGTTCCTAAATGGGTCTAAGTCTAGGGTTTTTAGGTTGTGTTTTTCGTGTAGTAGGTACTCGGTATGGTGAAGTCTGTAGCTTTATCATGACAGAAGTATGGTCCGATCCATTGCAGAGAGAACTCTGCAGAGAGAACTCTGCAATGGTATAAGGTCGCAGTGTGTGTAGGTAAGTACAACATCGGGGGTCCCCGGGTAAGGGGTCCCCGGGTAAGGGGTCCACGTATAACTTGAAGAGAGGCTTTGAAACTAAGATTTCTTGCTAACATTAAATTAAATAGCTACTTTCTCTTATGATCACCTTGCGGTTGGGCAGCACCGCAGTTGAAGAGAGTGGGGTGATGGTCATTAAAATCCCCTGCAAGGACCAGTGGGAACATTTCTACTGAGTATCCGGTGTAGGAGGATGGACTCTATGTACGGTTGTCTAGGAGGAAAATATCAAGATATCACTATTAGCTGCCCATATGAGGTCATCAGTTCTATAGCAAAAACGTTGTCTTCATCAACGTCGACGTTCAATAGAAGAGCCACCCCACTGTGGGGCCCTCTAGCTTTCTCGAGTGTTGAGTCTGGTCTGACAGCTGTCTCATTCAAAAGGATGATGTCCGGGTTGTGATTATAGAGTTCAACTTCTAGGAGGTAGAGGTTTTGGAAGAAGTGTCGGATGTTAAGTTGTAAAATAGTGATCTTCCTTATTTGTATGTTTTGCGTTGCTGTGTACAGGTTGTTGGTGCCTGACATTATAACTAAATGTTGCGTGCGTGCTATCCCTATTTGACTCATCAAAGATGGGAAGGTAGTCCCGAGTAGTTTTCAGGGTCCAGTATAGTTGGTCCGCTTCATTGCTGCTGGTGTTGGTGACATTGACTGATATATCAGCCTCTTCTTCTGACGCCAGGAACATGTCAGATGCCTCGTTCACTTTATGCACTGGCTCTTCGTTTTGTCCACACCAGTGGACACATCCATGACCCTGTCGATTGGAGACAGTGGTGCTCAGTTTTTACACAATTCCGGGCAGAATTGGATCCTGGCTGGTCGTTTGGGTCAGCCTATATGGCGGCGATTTTTACATCATAGACTGCTGCAAGTGCAGGGATCGTCATTTCCTTGATGGCCTTTGTTACTGTTTCAACCAGGTTTTCCTGCACAGGTGGACCTTGGTTATGACATGGTGTGGGTGCATGAGTTGGAATTATTCTCCCTGGCTTAAGGAGGATGACTTATTAATGTGCACACTCTCCCTGGGATGATCATGGGAGTGAATCCATTTACCACTAATAGGACATTACATTTTCATCAACATAGCGGCAGCTGGCAGATGTCGCGTCAACACTGTATTGAAATTGTAAAGGGTGTGTTACACCCGACCACAGCCGCTACAGTCCTACCTATGGTGTTGAAGGATACATACAAGATCGACATAGGTGACCTATATGGTGTAGCCTTAAATGGTCTAACCAGGGTATTCGTGAAACTGTCAACACAGCAGTATGAAAAGTTGGTTGACAAGTATCAAGATCAAGTATATGCAGTTAACTCAAGTATGGAGGTGCGGTTGAGAGATGTCTCCCGGTCCTATACGTGGATAAGGGTGAGAAACGTACCATTTGAGGCAGATCCAGTGGATCTAATGGCAGTCTTCAAGGAATATGGGATTGTACATGCCGCAAATGTGGGAAAGTGGCATGAGGGACCCTTCGAAGGACTCATGGAGGGGTCTTATTCTTTGAAGATATCCATCAGGCGGCCCATACCATCATACGTAGTAATGCCTGAGTTCAGAACCCAGGTGTATGTAACGTACGTGGGTCAATGGCGGATGTGCTGTACATGTGGGGCATTTGAACATGTAGCAGCAAATTGTTCAAAGAGAGGGCAGCAACGATTTGAGGAGGGGCTGAATCGACCAAGCAAGACGGAAGAAGGACAGGAAACAACTACGATGGGGCAGGAGCCAACTACCCGGTCATGGAGTGAGATAGTGGAGGGCAGCACAGGGACATGTCAAACACTCCCTACGATAGCTACAGAGGAGCAAAGAGAAACAGCAGAAGAGGAGGAAGGTACAGGGAAAGCCAGCCCTAATATGTCTTTGGAAGGGGTATTGGAGTCTCATGGCCGAGACCTTGCCAGAGTTAAGTACGGCTGCAGGAGAAGTCTTGGGGGAAGACAATGAGCTAGGAATTGAAATGAAAGAGGATAGAACGAGGGAACAAGGTTTAGTATGTGAGACGGTGTGTGTGGAAGTGCATGAGCAAGAAAGTAGAAAAGGTATGGAAGTGTCGGGCGAATCCCGAAAGAGATCAGTAGCATCATCAGATGGAGAGGATGTATTAACACCTGCGCAGAAATCACGTAAAATGCCTTTGGTGGATGTGTCAAAGAGGGAAAAGGGAGGGAAGCAAATTAAGGAAGGTGCAAAGGGTGGGAAATGTGCAAACAAAGCAGGAGGCACAGGGAAAACTGAAGTGACGCATGCATCAAGGTCGAGAGGTAAACCTTCATTGTTGTTTTCCAGTGTATAACTATTAATGTAAATGGGCAGAGGTTAAAAGGAAGTGGGTGGAGGTGACATTGAGACTTGGTGTGCAAGTGAGTTTTTTGCAGGAACATAATTATAGGATAGGAAGAGACTTACGTTTGGAAGGATATGATGTATATGCTGGGTCTTCAGGGAGATTAAAGGGTGGAGTTGCGGTAGTGATAA
Source organism: Cherax destructor (assembly GCA_009830355.1). Lineage (NCBI taxonomy): Eukaryota > Metazoa > Arthropoda > Malacostraca > Decapoda > Parastacidae > Cherax > Cherax destructor. The sequence goes on along the minus strand of WNWK01010311.1, from coordinate 64,453 downwards.
AGGTGTCAAGCCCTTTTCATTTGATTGCATGGGAGGAGTGTGGGGGGGATGTCGTATAGTAAAGGTAGATGGGAAATGGGGTGGTGTCAGTGTATGCTTTGTAGGGGTTTACATGCCGGCGGAGTTTTCCAGGAAGGTCAGGGGCGAACTTGTGAATGAATATTTGGTATATGTCTTAGGAGGGTTGCCAGGAGTAGCGATCATGGGAGGGGATTGGAACTGCGTTATCAGAAATAGAGATGTGGAACCTAGGGGAGCGGGCTGTGTGTTAGGGGTCTTAAGAGATGTATTAAATAGTGTGGGATTGAAGGACGTGGTAGGGGAAGGGGAGAGAGTGGAGCACACATACCTTCGTAAGGGTTATGCAGCCAGATTGGAGAGGATATATGGGTCAGATCAGGTAGTGGCTGAAGGTGTACAAACGATAGATGTAGGGTTTTTAGATCATAGGGGTGTTCTAGTAGAAGTTAGTTGGGAAGGAGCAGTCAGATGGTATAGGGGTTACTGGAAATTAAATGTGAAATTATTGAGTGGGGAGGACAAACAGGCAAGTTTTGTACAATGGTGGAAGGGGTTGTGGGAGCAAGGTAAGAAGCAGATCGAGTCAGGAGAGAGTATCATAGTGTGGTGGGAAAAAGTGGCAAAAGTGGGTATAAAAGTTTTTTTTACAAGACTGGGGAGAGAGAAGGCGGGTTGGACATTTGGGTTACAAAAATACATAGAGGGGCTCTTGGCCAGATGCTACGAGAGGAATGGACCTAATGCAGTGCATGAGATAAGGGGATTGAAAGAAAGGCTGAGAGAGATACAGAATGAAAGATTTGATGTTTGTCGTTTGAGGGCGGGAATGGATGATGTTTTATGGGGAGACAGGCCTTCAAAGTATGTTTTGAGCAAATGTAGGAAAAGGAGGGACGGTATGACAGTAAATAGCATAGACATGGAGGAGTTGTTTGAGAATTATGTGCAGGGGCGAAGATTAAGATGGGTGTCTACGTGGATAAATGGTTTTAGAGGTTTTGGAGAAGTGATGGGGGAGGCATAACAGAGAGAAGAACGATTATGGAGGGAATAAGTGCAAAGGTGGGAGAGAGGGAATGAGTAAGTATGGAAGGTCCAATTAGTGAGGAAGAGATATGGGAGGCAGTGGATGGGTTAAGGAAGGGAAAGGCTCCAAGGATAGACGGCATAGTTAATGACTTCTATAGGATATATTGGAATGTATTAAGGAAATGTTTGGTACGGCTCTTTAACACAATGAAGGAGGAGGGATGCTTAGGAACTGATCAATGCATGGGCATGGTGGTGTTGGTTAAGAAAGGGGGAACAGGAGTGACAATGAGCAATTACAGGCCTTTAGCAATGATGAATGTAGATTATAAGATTTTCGTGAAAGTATTGGGAAATAGGTTGAAAAAAGTGCTAGGAGGAGTGATTGAGGAAGGGCAGTGTGGGATACCAGAGAGAAGCATGATAAGTGGTCACGAAAGAATTAAAAAGTATATAAAGAATAGCATAGAGGGAGGGGGTATTAGCATTAGATTGGAGAAGGGCATATGACAGTGTGGAGAGAGAGGTGCTCTATGAAATTATGTGACACCAGGGGTTTGGGGAGGAAGTGGAAGCTGTAGTTAACGCATTGTCGAGTTTGCAAAAACAGTTCAAATATGTTAATGTGAACAATGGTGTTTCAAGATATGAGTGGATGAACTACTGTTTCAATGTACAGATGTACAGAATAATAACTACGAAGCTTGCAGTCAAGGTACACGTGGAAGTGTGTATGTAGGTATGGAAGATGAATGGAGTTACTTTACACAAGATGTCAAGTCACAATATATAAGAATTACTTTATAAAGAACAATGGATTAACATATATGTCGAGTATACTAAAAAAATGTGGTTGAGATATATACAGTTTTATGTATAAACATAACAAAGCAAACAAAATGTATTGGAGAAAGTGCACAGCAATACCTTGTGGGTATGTACATAAGGGTATGGCTTTGGGAGGACGAGTGGTGATATACTATAATGGTAATGCAGAAGTACATAAATGTATGTTATAAGAGAATATATTCAAGTTGTTGAAGTATTGAAGATGAAAGGAAGAATTTTGTTGTATAAACTGTAGTCTTATTAGTTTGGGACAAAATCACATTTAAAAGATGTTGTAAGTGATTATGGCATAGCATAATACAGAGGAAGGAACAGAGTAAACTGGGAGAGGAGGTGTCGAGTAATAACACCTAGGGATGACATGTTTATACCTTGGCTGTATATATTTAGTTGTGACAATAATAATAATGTATGTCAAAGGGTCAATAGCATAGGAGAGGAAAAGAAGGGAATAATGTACAGTAAGAAAATATAAAGACTTATGTGTTGTAGAGCTCAGTCCTACGGACCAGTTTGTATGTAGTATTGATAATGTAGTCTGGGAATGTTGTTGTTTCCATAAATGTATCAAAATCATGGCTTACACACATTATATTTTTTTTTATGCTCTGTATATATATATATGTGTTTTAAATAATAATAAAAAACCAGGACATTGAGAACGGTCGAGCTGCTTTCATTTGTGATGCTGGAGAGGACGAGGCGACATAGGGCAGGAGGTTGGTCCTAGAGCTTAGTGCATACTAGGGTTATAATGGGGGAGTGATGAAGGGTAGGAGGTCCATGAAGTGTTGTTGGTAGAGGCAGCGAGAAAGCAACGCCAGAACTAGAGAAACTTGTAAAGGAAGAGTCCAGGAGCATTGTGGACGATGCCAGGCATCGTCCACAATGCTCACGATGAGTGGAATTTTAGTGCTCGCCAGTTTCTTTTCGTCCAGGAGTTTCTGGATTGCAATTTTCATATTGAGAAAACAGTGTATTGCTTCCTCTTGCATAGGGCACCCTTGGGGTCGTTCTTGTTGGGGCATTCCCTGTATCCATGCTCTCCAAACTGTTTTATGGATGGGGCATTTATTTGTGTTATGGTAGAACTCTAAACACTTGTAACATTGTTTAATATTTCCGTATCTTTTCCCGGAGATTTGTCTGGTATGCACCTGGTTCCAAAGCATTTCATTCCAGAACTGCATTCATTCTAGAACTGCATTCTTAAATCTATCCCATACCTCTTCAGCATCATTGTCTATTCTCTCTTTGCACATCTTTCTTCTAATAGTTGCTTGTAACTTACCCTAACTGCCTCTTACTTTCTGATACCATTTTCCTTGTACCCCATCTACATTATACTTTCACTGTAGCTACAACAAAACAATTATCTGATATATCTGGTGCCCCTCCATAAACTTCCTTAAGCCTGCCCATCAACGTTTTATCTACCATAACACAGAGATCAACAAACCACTCTCATTACGCTCTGTATCGTATAACGTATATTTTTTTTTTCCTTAAAATAAGCATTATCTATTATCAAACCTCTTTCTATTTACCTCTTGCACCCCAAACTTACTTACCACTCCCACTATTACTGTTTCTCCCACTTTGCCATTCAGTTTCCTCAACAAACTTACTCTCTCTCACTCATTTAACATCTCCCAAAATCTCTCTCTCTCCTGATGACTGATGTTAAAGCTGCCTGTGGAATTTTCAGCTGCCTGTGGAGGCCGTGGGCTGTTCTTTGAGGGAAGCAAATGTGACCCAGCAAACCCATTGTGTACATGGATAATATCACTCCTATTGATCATTCCAGCATTCTCCACCTGACTAAATCCTATAAATACTCATGTAGCTTTTATCCAGGTAGATCTGTTTGTGACTTGATAAAGCCCACTGCGTGGGCGAAACGTTGTGTGTTTATTTTTCCACTGTAGTATAACCGCTGGAGTTCTGTTATTTACACTTCTTGATATAAATCCCAGTAATCTATTTGCCTTATTACATTCGCTTAGGTACTGCTGTCTTAGTTTAAGGTTGCTGCTTATCATAATCCCAAGTCCTTTTCACATTCTGTACGATTAAGTTCTACATAATTTAGCTGATAAGTTTTAGGTGTATGAACATTTCCGAGCTTCAGAACTTTGCATTTATCTACATTGAATTGCATCTGCCACTGTCTAAATCCTCCTGAAGTTACGTGGCTTCTACATATGAATCAATTATCCTACCTATCTTCATGTCATCAGCGATGTGAGGGAAAAGTTCATTAGATAGGAGTAATGAAAGTATGGTGGTGGTCGTTTGTTGGGCAGTCTCCTTGTTCAGTTAGGGTGGGTGCATAGTTCCCACTACCCCCATCCTTCTGCACCCTGTGGGAGGTGACGAGTGTGTCTCCGAGCTGTGGTTAATCACTTGACTTGCGGCTTCCATCAAATCTGAAAGTATTCGTTCCACTCCTGTCTAAATTATGTTTTGGGTTAAGATAGTTTCAAGAAGAGCTTCACTCTTGTTTAAGGTTTTAGACTCCAATTTATTCCTGCCTTGTTTTAAATTTGTGCAGTGTTATGTCATCTGTTAATCCTCACCATTTCTTTTAAAGGCTGTAAGCCTATCATGTGAGTGATTCAGCGAGTGGTGTGTAACTGTATGTTTTCTTCATTTTTGCCTTGACCGTCGGCTCAGGTCATCTGGCTCATGCAGGATAAAGATAAGGGCAGCCTTGATCTTGCCAAGATCAGAGACGTCACTTGGACCTCTCAACCTACACTGGTCCCCCTTCCACACGTAGCCGACCACCCAGTCAGGTACACTACATTCAAGCAGCCTTCTCCCAGTTATAACTACACCAGCGTTCATGGTGGTTCTTGACTGACAACTTAACTACTTCAACAGTAATGTGGTGATCAGAGGATCAGTCAACCTCTCCAGGGCATAATATATAAGCGTGTTGGGGACACTGTCTTCTGTGTCTACAGGCACAACCAGCAGTGCCATCCCCCCCGCCATCAACAACAACGGCTCGGGGTTCCAAACCACATTTCAGAGCTACGTGCCCAGGACATCGGCACGGCAGCAAAAAAAAAAATATTTCTTTGCAAGTATACATATATATTGGTAGTTACAATCATAAAACTGAAATGCAAGGAGAGCCACTGGCTTGTTGTTCTTGATTCGCCGGTACTCTCCCGGCCCGGGTCTTTTTCAGATAGTGACCCGGCCTTGGCTCCCTGTCTTGGGAGTGTCGTGAGACCTATGTCTCCCATGAGAGGAGGTACAAGTCCCTCCTCATCTTCTGGGACCAACTGTCCCCAGGCCTAGCCACATTCCCCACCCTCACGGGGCTCGTAGGGAGAAGCTAGGCCTCTGGTCTGCCAACGGCAGTCTTGGGAGCTGCAGGTATTAGCAAGCTCTGGCACCTTCCCCGCCCCAGGAGGGTTCGTTGGAGTGTTCCCCACCCTAGGAGGGCCCGTGGGAGTGGTGTCTCCACACACATAATACTAGAGAAATTGATTGAGTTTATTCTAGTTATATATTTTATTTCAAATTACAATATGATGATATTATACTGTTAAAATGACAATATGATGATATTAAATTGTAACAAGTGTTTAGGCGGATGGTAATATAAAATTGAGATTATCTTAAGGAAAATAACATTGAGCATTTTTGAAAGTAGTTTACAGTATGAGTATTTAGTTTAGGGTGAGTACATCATCATGTACATATTAACTTTGAATCACTAATTATTTATATATTTCATTTTTTATTTTTTGCTTAAAGTAGGATTAATTTCATGTTTAAATGAAATTAACTGATTTTATTTATAATAAAATTGTTTATCATATTAAGTTATTATTGAATTTTCTATCTTTTAATTTCCATAAGGAGAAGCCAACCTTATCAAATACTCTTTGAGGGTCTGATAGTGCTGTGTGGACCTTCACAAGTGGCGACCTTGCCAGGATCATACACGAACGTAGTCGTCGGAACGCCAACAAATTTCCGGTGGGGCGGAAACATTTCGAAGTGTTTCCTTACACACACACACACACACACACACACACACACACACACACACACACACACACACACACACACACACACACACACACACACACACAAATGAAGCCAAACTACAAGAAAGGTGACTATGTGGGCATGAGGAACTTCCTGCACGGAGTTCAGTGGGACAGAGAGATGGTAGGGAAGTCAGTAGACGAAATGATGGAATATATGACAACAATTTGCAAGGAAGCTGAAGAGAGGTTTATACCCAAGGGTAACAGGAGAAGCGAAAAAGACAGGATGAGCCCATGGTTCACCCAAAGGTGCAGGGAAGCCAAAACCAAGTGTGCCAGGGAATGGAAGAGGTACAGAAGGCAAAGAACCCCGGAGAATAAGGAGAGCAGTCGTAGAGCCAGAAATGAATATGCACAGATCAGAAGGGAGGCCCAAAGACAGTACGAGAATGACATAGCAGCGAAAGCCAAATCTGACCCAAAGCTGCTGTACAGCCACATCAGGAGGAGAACAACAGTCAAGGACCAGGTGATCAGGCTGAGGAAGGAAGGAGGGAGGTCACAAGAAATGACCGAAGTGTGTGAGGAGCTCAACATGAGATTCAAAGAGGTGTTCACAGAGGAGATAGAAGAGCCTCCAGAAAGGAGGAGAGGTAGGGTACACCATCAAGTGCTGGACACAATACACACAAATGAGGAGGAAGTGAAGAGGCTACTAAGCGAGCTAGATACCTCAAAGGCGATGGGGCCAGATAACATCTCTCCATGGGTCCTGAGAGAGGAAGCAGAGGTGCTATGTGTACCCCTAACAACGATCTTCAACACATCTATCGAAACAGGGCAACTACTAGAGGTTTGGAAGACAGCAAATGTAGTTCCAATTTTTAAAAAAAGGAGACAGGAACGTAGCACTAAACTACAGACCAGTGTCACTGACATGTATAGTATGCAAGGTCATGGAGAAGATATTCAGGAGAAGAGTGGTTGAGCACCTAGAAAGGAATGAGCTTATCAACAACGGCCAACACGGTTTCAGGGACGGGAAATCCTGTGTCACAAACCTACTGGAGTTCTACGACAGGGTGACAGCAATAAGGCAAGAGAGAGAGGGGTGGGTAGATTGCATATTCTTGGATTGTAAGAAGGCGTTTGACACAGTTCCACACAAGAGATTAGTGCAGAAGCTGGAGGACCAGGCAGGGGTAACAGGGAAGGCACTACATTGGATCAGGGAATACCCGTCAGGAAGACAGCAGCGAGTCATGGTACGTGGTGAGGTGTCAGAGTGGGCGCCAGTGACGAGCGGGGTTCCACAGGGGTCAGTCCTGGGACCAGTGCTGTTTCTGGTATTTGTGAATGACATGACGGAAGGAATAGACTCCGAAGTGTCCCTGTTTGCAGATGATGTGAAGTTGATGAGAAGAATTCAATCGGACGAGGACCAGGCAGAACTACAAAGGGATCTGGACAGGCTGCAAGCCTGGTCCAGAAACTGGCTCCTGGAGTTCAACCCCACCAAGTGCAAAGTCATGAAGATTGGGGAAGGGCAAAGAAGACCACAGACGGAGTACAACCTAGGGGGCCAGAGACTGCAAACCTCAATAAAGGAAAAAGATCTTGGGGTGAGTATAACACCAGGAACATCTCCTGAGGCGCACATCAACCAAATAACTGCTGCAGCATATGGGCGCCTAGCAAACCTAAGAACAGCATTCCGACATCTTAATAAAGAATCGTTCAGGACCCTGTACACTGTGTACGTTAGGCCCATACTGGAGTATGTAGCACCAGTTTGGAATCCACACCTAGCCAAGCATGTGAAGAAGCTCGAGAAAGTGCAAAGGTTTGCAACAAGACTAGTCCCGGAGCTAAGGGGTATGTCCTACGAGGGGAGGTTAAGGAAAATCGACCTGACGACACTGGAGGACAGGAGAGATAGGGGGGACATGATAACAACATATAAGATACTGAGAGGAATTGACAAAGTGGACAGAGACAGAATGTTCCAGAGATGGGACACAACAACAAGGGGACACAGATGGAAGTTGAAGACTCAGATGAATCACAGAGATGTTAGGAAGTATTTCTTCAGTCACAGAGTTGTCGGGAAATGGAATAGTTTAGGAAGCGATGTAGTGGAGGCAGGCTTTATACATAGCTTTAAGCAGAGGTATGATAAAGCTCAGGGCGCAGGGAGAGTGACCCAGTAGCGGCCAGTGAAGAGGCGGGGCCAGGAGTTTTGACTCGACCCCTGCAACCACAATTAGGTAAGTACACACATACAACAGGCCTAGTGTCTAATCGACATGTGCCTAGGACAAAAAAATTGGTAACTAACAACATCGAAGCCGGTTGTCAGAAGACTGTTAACACCAGTCAATGAGTAATCATTCTCTATGGTAGGACTTGCTGTATAACCCTTGTGGTTTAGCGCTTCTTTTGATTATAATAATATGGTAGGACTTCAGTACAGGCATTTAAAAGATGAGGTGATTGTTATAGTCTCAGTTTTGTATAAGTCAAGTCAGGGCAGGATATATACTAGTAATTACTGCCACAGTTTGTTTTTGAGCTTGAAGCAATTTGGAGCAATAGACTCTAGGGACCCAAGATTTTCCAAGGACAAGTTACTTCATTGAGCTCTATTTATAATATCAAGGGAAGTGTTGTAGGACACTCTTGATTTGTTAGTGAGATGATTGGATGATCAAGGGATCCCATTCTACTTAGTTTGATCAGAGCCGGAATAGAACCCTCCATTTTCATACTGTTTAATCGGAGCAAGAATCGAACCCTCCGGTTTCTTTAATACATTTTCAGTAGAGCAAGAATTGAACCCTCCGGTTTCTTTAATATCCGTTTCATTTTCTCTGGAAGTTCAGTTATTCTTGCAAGCATAGAGGAATATCAGTTCTGGATGAACACCGGAAGTTATTTGGGAATAACAGGAACAAATTTAGAAGCTTTCATTGTCACCAAGATCCAGAAAGAAGAGATAATTGAAAGAGAAGAGGAAAAAGAGAATGAATTGAAAGAGAAGAAGAAAAAGAGAATGAATTGAAAGAGAAGAGGAAAAGGAGAAGGACCTGAGGGAAAGAAGACAAAAAGGAGCGAGACAGACTTGATAGTGAAGAAAGAGCTAGAGAGCGTGAAGAAAGAGCTAGAGAGCGTGAAGAAAGAGCTAGAGAGCGTGAAGAAAGAGCTAGAGAGCGTGAAGAGCTGGAGAGCTTGAACTAAGAGGTCGTGAGGTCGAGAAAGCTCGCCTTGAGTTGGAAAATAGTAAGTTAACATTCACACGACATAAATTAGAGGAAGTAGTGATAGACCAGCATGCTGCCAGTCCACATATTCCTACACCTAATTTACCTCCCTTCACAGAGGGTGAAGATATAACTTCCTACATTATTAGGTTCGAAAATACCGCTACCCTCTGTGAATGGACCTCTGATACCTGGGCTACCAGGTTAGGCATGTTATTTTCCGGTACAGCATTAAACATCTATGCCACTTTATCACCTGAAATCATATGGGTTTATTTACTTAAGAAGGCAATCCTTAAAGCATATAAGAAGACTTCAAATTCTTAGGAAGGATTTCAGGTATGCCACATTAAAGCTCGGCCAGAACTTTCAACAGTTTCAGATTACTCTCTATCGTTTGTTCGATTTTTGGACTGAGAGCTCAGGAATTGATCGTAATTATGAATTTCTTTGAGATTTCATGGTTGCCGACCAGTTCCTGTCAGCTCTTCCCCACCAGATTCTAACTATCGTCCGAGAACGTAACCTTAAAACCACTCTTGCTTCAACTATCCTTTCAGACTACTTGGGCCGTACAGACACTTTCCCTACAGTCCGTTGTTATATCATATCTAAATGGTTCAGAGGTTGGGCCGAAGCCGTACTAGCCCCATCACCTCTTGCTCTGTACTGAGGTTGACCTTTCGTCACCGTCAGTGGACCTATGTTTTTCAGCTCCTCTTTCTCTGAAGTTAGAAAAGCCCCTTGACAGTTCCGTTCCGGAAATGACAATTTCTCAGGACAGTTGGCAGAAACAGATTATAGTGCCATCGAAAGTGAGGTAGCAGAATCACCTGTTCACTTGTTGCATGAAAATGAGGATATCGCCTCTGATACTATAAATGTCTTGACTTGGGATCAGACCAAAACCCAGACTTCTCCAACTGTTCAACCTTTGATTTTCCCAGACTTTAAGTCCCTGGAAATATCCAAGGATGACTGTCAATTTACAACGTAATTGCCCTTCACTTCAGAATTGTCATAATTCTGCTATAAAGAAACAAGTTATCCAAAGAAAAAACTTGTCATATATTTTGAATGTTAAAATTATCTTGTATAAATGTGTGTTCAAATCTAATTCAGACGAGATAGATTATTCCATCTTGGTTGTTCCGAGTCACTGTAGGGAGACTGTTCTTAAAATGGCCCATAACCTGCCAGTGGCCGGACATTTCTCACATCGTAAAACCTTGAATGAAAGTAAGGAAGCATATTTTTGGCCTAAAATGTCCTCGGATATTACTACATACTGTAGATCATGTAAAGTTTGCCAACTGTCATCCTCCCGAGGTACCCGGCGAGTACCTATGGTCAAAATGGTACCGTTTGAGAGGGTAACTATTGACATCGTTGGTCCGTTATCACCACGTTCATCTGGAGGACATAGATATATTCTAACATTAGTAGATTATGCTTCAAGTTTCCCCGAAGCCTTACCCTTGAAATCCATAACTACTACAGAGGTAGCTGAAGCCCTTGTGTCCATCTTTTCAGGGTTGGCATCCCCAGAGAGATTTTGTCGGACCGTGGAACACATTTCACCTTTGACCTAATGCAACAACTCTACCAACTTCCGGGAGTGAAACCTCTCTTCACCACACCATATCATTCCAGCTGTAACGGGAGGAGTGAGCGCCAGCACTCCATTCTCGAGTCCTAAGGAGTGGCATCATTACCTACCCTGTGCTTTGTTTGCCATGAAGGAAGTTCCCAGTGACTCTTTAGGGTTCTCACCCTTCGAACTTCTCTGTGGTAGACAGACCAGAGGTCCTTTGTCCAGCTAATATTGGTGCAGTTAAATTTGAAAGGTCCTTCTAATTGCATTCCTATAACATTCAGTTTAATCATTTACTTCTCTCCTAATATTATTCCTAATGCTAGACACAGATATACCAAAGTTATATTCTACATTCTCCTTTTGGGTGCTCTTCTTGGCTAACATATCAACTTTATCATGAAGGAGTAATCCAATGTGTGATGAGATCCATAGCACTTGTACATTAATTCTTTCTTCCTGAATTTTTGAGTATTTATACCTGGCTTCTCCAGTGAGCATGTTTTTTTGAGTCATTATGTGAGTCAAGAGCCTTCAGTGATGACATAAAATCAGTAAGTTTCCCGTAATGTCCCATAAGTGTCAGTAGGTGTTCGTAGCTCGATCTAGCACACTCAGCTCACACACTGAGGTCCGGGGTTCGAATCTCCTCCGGTACGGCAGGAAAACATTAGGGACGTGTTTCCATAAGACACCTGCTGTCCCTGTTCACCCATCAGTTCAAAATGGGTACCTGGGTGTTAGTGGACTGGTGTGGGTCGCATCCTGGGACAAAACTGACCTAATTTGCCCGAAATGCTCAGCATAACAAGAGGCTTTCTATATAGTAGTATGTCATTGATGTCAGCTATGGTCCGTATACCTTGTACATGTACTGGTAGTAAATAAAGATATTATATTATCATATAGTCAAGCTCAGTGTCATAAATTAGCTTTAGTACCATTAGGATGGCAAAAAGTTCAATTTACAGTGTAGACGCCCAGTTGTTAATTGTTATGCCTAACATGTGCCTTACTTATCAACTTATCCTTATTATATACTATTGTTCACTCGGGAATTTTAGTGTAATTAATACACTAGAGAAGCAACACACCTCATATTAATTGTTAGTCCAATAGCTATATTGAGGATATGTCCAGAAGTGGACAGTGGAAGGATATAGTTGTGAGTGATCATATTTGAAGGGAATCCACTTTAAGTGAAGGTAAACATCATCCTGGGCTTTAAATAATTCCCCATAGCTAATATAAATTAGATGAACAGGGATGACGTTTATAAATTGATTTCTAACATAATAAGTCTACGTATATTAGTTTGTCCATATTTAATTTCAGAAGAATTTAAAAAAATTTACATAAATCATCGTACGAAATATCACACATTTTTTTTCTCAACTTGCTATTGTTTCAGACAAATGCACATGGATTCTGCATTGTGTTTGTCCTCCAGTGAATGCAAGACCATGTCATGGTGGTCCAGTAGTTGAGAGGCAGGAACAACCTGCTTTAATGTTGCCCTGGGTTGTGCAACTGTTGGGTGTCCAGGTGGGTGGCGATCTTCTTACAACTTCTCAAAGATTTTTATGATGTGAGGCGTTAGTGTTATCAGTCTGTAATTCTTTGCAATTGCTTTACTGCCACGTTTGTTGAGTGGGATTATGTCAACAAAACTACAATAGAAATTCACACTCAAGCAGCACCAAATATATATGTTTAACTCGTCTTGCTTATGGTAAGTTGCTTACCATTATACATCCGTTTCTGCTAAATCTACATCTCAAACAAGTTTACAGAAAAATAATGCAGAAATAAGCAAAACGTTTTGTCATCTGCTTCAAAAATATTGTAAAAAACACCTCCTTAATGTTACCTAAATTCTACATGTACTAACTATATTAAAATCAAGTACATTATAGTTCAGTATGTCAATAATAACTTGTTTATCAACTCAAATTGGAATTCGTGCTGATATTCCCACTATTAACAATATATTTCAGTGTTAATACCAAAAATACGTTCTACTTCAATATTCACTAATGCAAATGTTAAACCTAAATGACATAGTATATTATTAATGTCAAGATTACATATACATATTATTAACCATAGTTTTCTTGTTAACCTGTCTAGTTAAATAGTTGTCAGGTAGTTAATTAAGTCAGCCTGAAGCTCTGCATAACCTGCTCATCTACGTTAAATCAATTAAACATTGGAATTATTTATAACTCACTTGTATACTTTATAATAATGAAGATTTTTTATTTGATTTGTTTATGATTTTTTCCTTCTTATATTGACTAAAAATAATTCCGTAGTGAAATTCACTATCAGGTGACTGTATAAGGGGATATCTTAATATCAGGTGACTGTATAAGGGGATATCTTAATATCAGGTGACTGTATAAAGGGTTATCTTAATATCAGGTGAGTGTATAAGGGGATATCTTAATATCAGGTGACTGTATAAGGGGATATCTTAATATCAGGTGACTGTATAAAGGGTTATCTTAATATCAGGTGACTGTATAAGGGGATATCTTAATATCAGGTGACTGTATAAAGGGTTATCTTAATATCAGGTGACTGTATAAGGGGATATCTTAATATCAGGTGACTGTATAAAGGGTTATCTTAATATCAAGTGACTGTATAAGGGGATATCTTAATATCAGGTGACTGTATAAGGGGATATCTTAATATCATGTGACTGTATAAAGGGATATCTTAATATCAGGTGACTGTATAAGGGGATATCTTAATATCATGTTACTGTATAAGGGGATATCTTAATATCAAGTGACTGTATAAGGGATATCTTAATATCAGGTGACTGGCTATAAGGGTGATAGTTCTTAATATCAGGTGACTGTATAAAGGGTTATCTTAATATCAGGTGACTGTACATATCAGTACTGGGATATCTTAATATCAGGTGACTGTATAAAGGGTTATCTTAATATCAGGTGACTGTATAAGGGGATATCTTAATATCAGGTGACTGTATAAAGGGTTATCTTAATATCAGGTGACTGTATAAAGGGTTATCTTAATATCAGGTGACTGTATAAGGGGATATCTTAATATCAGGTGACTGTATAAAGGGTTATCTTAATATCAGGTGACTGTATAAGGGATATCTTAATATCAGGTGACTGTATAAGGGATATCTTAATATCAGGTGACTGTATAGGATATCTTAATATCGGTGACTGTATAGTATCTTAATATCAGGTGACTGTATAAGGGATATCTTAATATCAGGTGACTGTATAAGGGATATCTTAATTGCATCTACGGTGACTGATGGATTAATGGTGACGAAATATCTTAATATCAGGTGACTGTACAAACTAAGGGATATCTTAATATCAGGTGACTGTATAAATGGTTATCTTAATATGTAGGTTGGTTACTTATACAGTCGTGGATATCTTAATATCAATGACTGTATAAGGGATATCTTAATATCAGGTGACTGTATAAAGGGTTATCTTAATATCAGGTGAAAAAACACTGTATAAAGGGTTATCTTAATATCAGGTGACTGTATAAGGGGATATCTTAATATCAGGTGACTGTATAAGGGGATATCTTAATATCAGGTGACTGTATAAAGGTTATCTTAATATTAGGTGACTGTATAAGGGATATCTTAATATCAGTGACTGTATAAGGGATATTATTCAGTGATTATAATATCTAAAAGTGACTGTATAAAGGGTTATTTTAATATCAGATGTTAAACTAAATGTACTATAGGGATATCTTAATATCAGGTGACTGATAATATATATTAGGACTATAGGATATCTTAATATCATGTGACTGTATAAGGGGATATCTTAATATCAGAGTGACTGTATAAGGGGAATCTTAATATCAGTACTGTTAAGAATCTAATATCAGGTGACTGTATAAAGGGTTATCTTAATATCAGGTGACTGTATAAGGGATATCTTAATATCAGGTGACTGTATAAGGGATATCTTAATATCAGGTGACTGTAAAATAATTCGACGAAAGGATATCTTAATATCAGGTGACTGTAGTACAATAAGGTGATTATAAATCTTAATATCAGGTGACTGTATAAGGGATATCTTAATATCAGGTGACTGTATAAGGGGATATCTTAATATCAGTGACTGTATAAGGGATATCTTAATATCAGGTGACTGTATAAGGGATATCTTAATATCAGGTGACTGTATAAGGGATATCTTAATATCAGTGACTGTATAAGGGGATATCTTAATATCAAGTGACTGTATAAGGGATATCTTAATATCAGGTGACTGTATAAAAAAGGGATTATCTTAATATTAGGTGACTGTATAAGGGATATCTTAATATCAGGTGACTGTATAAAGGGGATATCTTAATATCAGGTGACTGTTAAAGGGTTATCTTAATATCAGGTGACTGTATAAGGGATATCTTAATATCAGGTGACTGTATAAGGGATATCTTAATATCAGGTGACTGTATAAGGGATATCTTAATATCAGGTGACTGTATAAAGGGTTATCTTAATATCAGGTGACTGTATAAGGGGATATCTTAATATCAGGTGACTGTATAAGGGGATATCTTAATATCAGGTGACTGTATAAGGGGATATCTTAATATCAAGTGACTGTATAAGGGGATATCTTAATATCAGGTGACTGTATAAAGGGTATCTTAATATCAGGTGACTGTATAAGGGATATCTTAATATCAGGTGACTGTATAAGGGATATCTTAATATCAGGTGACTGTATAAGGGGATATCTTAATATCAGGTGACTGTATAAGGGGATATCTTAATATCAGGTGACTGTATAAGGGGATATCTTAATATCAGGTGACTGTATAAAGGGTTATCTTAATATCAGGTGACTGTATAAGGGGATATCTTAATATCAAGTGACTGTATAAGGGAATATCTTAATATCAGGTGACTGTATAAGGGGATATCTTAATACTGATGACTGGCTCTTGGTCCATCAAAATCGAGTGATCCGGCTTTATTCAAACTGATCCTCAGTGATCCATACCAGACTACTAGTGCTGTTTTCATCCTTAAAACTGTATACATTTCAGTTCCATACATTTACATGTTCTCAGTCACAGGTTTTTTATGTTTCTCAATGATCTGTCACTATGGTTACAATGATCTGTCACTATGGTTACAATGATCTATCACTATGGTTACAATGATCTGTCACTATGGTTACAATGATCTGTCACTATGGTTACAATGATCTGTCACTATGGTTACAATGATCTGTCACTATGGTTACAATGATCTGTCACTATGGTTACAATGATCTGTCACTATGGTTACAATGATCTGTCACTATGGTTACAATGATCTATCACTATGGTTACAATGATCTATCACTATGGTTACAATGATCTATCACTATGGTTACAATGATCTATCACTATGGTTACAATGATCTATCACTATGGTTACAGTTACTATCATCAAAAATAATATTCTGGGATAACCAAACATATATTTAAAATGTCATGACAAAAAATAAAGCAGCAGGAGGTGTATAACTCAAGTGGATCATCACAATAATAATCACACAGCTAGAATAAAGACTACACTCCACATTGACAGTAAAGTTGCTCACTATCACACAGCTAGATTGACAGTAAAGTTGCTCACTATCACACAGCTAGATTGACAGTAAAGTTGCTCACTATCACACAGCTAGATTGACAGTAAAGTTGCTCACTATCACACAGCTAGATTGACAGTAAAGTTGCTCACTATCACACAGCTAGATTGACAGTAAAGTTGCTCACTATCACACAGATAGATTGACAGTAAAGTTGCTCACTATCACACAGCTAGATTGACAGTAAAGTTGCTCACTATCACACAGCTAGATTGACAATAAAGTTGCTCACTATCACACAGCTAGATTGACAGTAAAGTTGCTCCCAAAAAAGTAGGAAAAAGTACTTAAAAAATACTAGTTTATGATGTCAGATATAAAAATAAGAATGGCCAGCAGGACATTAGTGGATGGAACCCACTTAAAAAATAATTGCTAAAATATGAAACTAGATTAATAATAAAATATATAACAAAGCTTTTACATACAAAATCCCACCACAAACAGTGAGTTTGCGCGGATCTTCCTCTATATTATTCACATACCAAAGCTATATTGAACTGTAATAAACAATAGTAAAGGATTCAATGACCTGGTTGAAGTCACTTCCATTATTTACCAGTGTTAATAGGTCCTGCATGAAGGTTGTCAGTGTTATGAGGTCGTGCATGAAGGTTGTCAGTGTTATGAGGTCGTGCATGAAGGCTGTCAGTGTTAATAGGTCCTGCATGAAGGTTGTCAGTGTTAATAGGTCCTGCATGAAGGTTGTCAGTGTTAATAGGTCCTGCATGAAGGTTGTCAGTGTTAATAGGTCCTGCATGAAGGTTGTCACAGTGTTAATAGGTCCTGCATGAAGGTTGTCAGTGTTAAGAGGTCCTGCATATAGGTTGTCAGTGTTATGAGGTCCTGCATGAAGGTTATCAGTGTTAAGAGGTCCTGCATGAAGGTTGTCAGTGTTAAGAGGTCCTGCATGAAGGTTGTCAGTGTTATGAAGTCCTGCATGAAGGTTGTCAGTGTTATGAGGTCCTGCATGAAGGTTGTCAGTGTTATGAGGTCCTGCATGAAGGTTGTCAGTGTTATGAAGTCCTGCATGAAGGTTGTCAGTGTTATGAGGTCCTGCATGAAGGTTGTCAGTGTTATGAGGTCCTGCATGAAGGCTGTCAGTGTTAATAGGTCCTGCATGAAGGTTGTCAGTGTTAAGAGGTCCTGCATGAAGGCTGTCAGTGTTATGAGGTCCTCCATGAAGGTTGTCAGTGTTATGAGGTCCTGCATGAAGGTTGTCAGTGTTATGAGGTCCTGCATGAAGGTTGTCAGTGTTAAGAGGTCCTGCATGAAGGTTGTCAGTGTTATGAGGTCCTGCATGAAGGTTGTCAGTGTTAATTGGTCCTGCATGAAGGTTGTCAGTGTTAAGAGGTCCTGCATGAAGTTTGTCAGTGTTAAAAGGTCCTGCATGAAGGTTGTCAGTGTTATGAAGTCCTGCATGAAGGTTGTCAGTGTTATGAGGTCCTGCATGAAGGTTGTCGTGTTATGAGGTCCTGCATGAAGGTTGTCAGTGTTAGAGGTCCTGCATGAAGGTTGTCAGTGTTATGAGGTCCTCATGAAGGTTGTCAGTGTCAGAGGTCCTGCATGAAGGTTGTCAGTGTTAATGAGGTCCTGCATGAAGTTGTCAGTGTTAAGAGGTCCTGCATGAAGGTTGTCAGTGTTATGAAGTCCTGCATGAAGGTTGTCAGTGTTAGAGGTCCTGCATGAAGGTTGTCAGTGTTATGAAGTCCTGCATGAAGGCTGTCAGTGTTATGAGGTCCTGCATGAAGGTTGTCAGTGTTATGAGGTCCTGCATGAAGCTGTCAGTGTTATAGGTCCTGCATGAAGGTTGTCAGTGTTATGAGGTCCTGCATGAAGGTTGTCAGTGTTATGAGGTCCTGCATGAAGGTTGTCAGTGTTATGAGGTCCTGCATGAAGGTTGTCAGTGTTATGAGGTCCTGCATGAAGGTTGTCAGTGTTATGAGGTCCTGCATGAAGGTTGTCAGTGTTAGAGGTCCTGCATGAAGGTTGTCAGTGTTAGAGGTCCTGCATGAAGGTTTGTCAGTGTTAAAGGTCCTGCATGAAGGTTGTCAGTGTTATGAGGTCCTGCATGAAGGTTGTCAGTGTTATGAGGTCCTGCATGAAGGTTGTCAGTGTTAAGAGGTCCTGCATGAAGGTTGTCAGTGTTAAGAGGTCCTGCATGAAGGTTGTTGGCTCAGTTGTGGTCTACATTTTACAGAATGGATATAAATTCGTTAGAAAACATTCAGGGGAGAATGACAAAGTTATTGCTATCATTAGAATCTCATAATTTAGTCCATGAATGGATATAATCTGTTAGAAAACTCTCAGGGAGAGACAATGATGTACAATCATTAGAAATTGATGAAGAATATAAGTCCCAAAATGGGACATCATTATATGAAAGGGGTGGAGTATATGTGGCATTTGCCAAGAGGAGGACTTAGAAGATAAGGCAACAGAGCGATTAGGAAGAAGGAACCTGTTAGTGGCAACATTGCCAGAGGGTGTTGAAATGAAGGCTGTCCAGAGCGATTGGTATAAACTGCTGTGAAAACACAGGATACATCCATTCATTTACAACTGGACCATTTCATGGCCGAAATGACATGTATGCCAGGGATGGGGTTCACTTATCCAGGGCAGGTGTAGGATTTCTCGCTAGCTCAGTTGAGGATGTTGTTAGGGTATAAAACTAGGATTAGTTAGAGGTATGGGTTTATGAATGGTAAATAATGAGGGTCAAAATATTGATTCAGGCTTTGATATCATAAATCTTAACAATAACAGTATTCGAGTAACACAGGGTAATGATAGTAACAGAAATTGTGTAAAACAAAAGCTGAATATGAAAAAGGTTCACAAGAAGATACATATCAATGTATTTTATACTAACTGTCGAAGCGCCAGAAATAAAATTAACGAATTACGTTTGGTAGCATGTGCTGGGAACTTTGATGTCATTGCCATAACTGAAACATGGTATAATATAAAGAGTCGGGATATGATTGCTGAGTGTCATATTCAAGGGTTTAAGTTGTTCCATGTAGACAGATATAATGGGAAAGGGGGTGGAGTTGCATTATAAGTACGAGAAAATATAAATTGCTGCATAAAAACAGGTATAAAAATAGATGGATCATTAACAGAATCTGTTTGGGTAGTTTCTAGAAGGTCAAGAAAAACTGATTCTAGGTGTAATATACCGACCTTCAGGCTTGGATCACGATAGAGGGAGACTTTGGGACGAAATTGTTAGGGCTTCTAGACACAGTAACGTAGTGATAGGGGATTTTAACTTTAATCAAATTGACTGGACTTCTTTGACCGGTAATCTGGAGTCCAGTGACTTTATGGAAGTAGTTCAGGACTGTTTTCTGAAGCAGTGTGTGACGGAGCCTACCAGAGGTAATAATTTGCTCGACCTAGTCTTGTCAAATAAAGAAACCCTTGAAAATAATCTGGAGATCACTGAGGAGATAAATGGTATAAAATACCGACACAATGGAAAGATAAACATATAAGCAGTATAATATGATCCTTTATTGACAACGTTTCGCCCACGCAGTGGGCTTTATCGAGTCACAAACAGATCTACCTGGATAAAAGAAACAAGGGTATTTATAGGATTTAGTCAGGTGGAGAATGCTGGGTCAGTGGAATGCTGGTCAGTGAGAATGCTGCATGTGACAGTCTTCAAAGTAGGGTGATAGTTTAAAACCTCGGGTAACTTAAAGGACCTGCAGTGTTCCATTCTTGAGTTCTATGTGGGATAGCGATGAAGAAGTTTCTTGGCAATAAGTTCAGCTATGTTGTAGAAGCCGTTGTTCTGGTTGAAGTTGTTGGATATACAGATAAGTGATGATTCCAGGATTCTTCGGTATTGAGTGTTGTCTTCTCTGGCGATGAGTCTTGCGTTTCTGTAGTTGATTAAATGGTTGTGTGAATTTCGGTGTTGAACACAAGCATTTCTTGGGTCGTCAGATCTGCCTGCGTACTGGTGTTCTGAAATACGTGTTTGGAGGTCTCTGGATGTTTCGGCGATGTATAATTTGCTGCAGTCATTACAAGGAATTGTGTATACCCTGCAGTGGACTGAAGCTTGTCCTGTCTGTTACTGGTAATGTCCTTGATGGTGGTGGATGGTTGTGTAATTATAGGCTTTTTCCTGCGCGCACTCAGAATCTGCAGCAGTGAGTTCCTTGAGGAAGAATGCTCCCTTATTGAGCAAGTTTTTTTTAAACTTCATTATCCTCATCACTTTATTAGAGACTGCAGACGACGGGCATTAAACATCTTCAACACACCCAGAGAAGGTAAATTAGACACATATGCAACACTTGGGTATCTTTATTGAGGAAACGTTTCGCCACACAGTGGCTTCATCAGTCCATACAAAGGAGAATCGTTTGTTGCATATGTGTCTAATTTACCAACTCGTCGGTTCTCTGAACCATTCATCTACACAACCAGAGAAGACTGCCGAGAAACGATACATAGTCCTCCCCACCAACTCCATTACCTGGAGTCTACCTGGAGAGAATTCCAGGGGTCAACGCCCCCACGGCCCGGTCTGTGACCAGGCCTCCTGTTGGACCAGAGCCTGATCAACCAGGCTGTTACTGCTGGCCGCACGCAGTCCAACGTACGAACCACAGCCCGGCTGATCAGGTACCGACTTGAGGTGCCTGTCCAGTGCCTGCTTGAAGACAGCCAGGGGTTTGTTGGTAATCCCCCTGATGTATGCTGGGAGGCAGTTGAACAATCTTGGGCCCCTCACACTTATTGTGTTGTCCCTCAACGTGCTAGTGGCACCCCTGCTCTTCATTGGGGGATGTTACATCGCCTGCCGAGTCTTTTGCTTTCGTACGGAGGGATTTTTGTGTGCAAGTTTGGTACTAAGCCCTCGAGAATTTTCCATGTGTATATAATAATGTATCTCTCCCGCCTGCGTTCTAGAGAGTACAGGTTTAGGAACTCAAGCGTTCCCAGTAATTGAGGTGGTTTATCGCACTTATGCGTGCGGTGAAGGTTCTCTGCACATTTTCAAGGTCAGCAATTTCACCTGTCTTGAAAAGTGCAGTTAGTGTGCAGCAATATTCCAGCCTAGATAGAACAAGCGATCTGTAAAGTGTCAACATGGGCTTGGCTTCCCTGGTTTTGAAGGTTCTCATTATCCATCCTGTCATTTTTCGAGCAGATGCAATTGCTACATTGTTATGGTCCTTGAAGGTGAGATCCTCTGACATGATCACTCCCAGGTCTTTGACATTAGTTTTTCGCTCTATTGTGTGGTTGGAATTAGTTTTGTACTCCGATGAGATTTTAATTTCTTCACGTTTTCCGTATCTGAGTAATTGAAATTTCTCATCATTGAACTTCATATTGTTTTCTGCAGCCCATTTAAAGATTTGGTTTATGTCTGCTTGGAGTCTTGCAGTGTCTTCAACGGTGGACACTGTCATACAGATTCGGGTGTCATCTGCAAAGGAAGACACAGCACTGTGGCTTATATCCCTGTCAATGTCTGATATGAGGATGAGGAATAGGATGGGAGCAAGTACTGTGCCTTGTGGAACAGAGCTTTTCACAGTAGCTGCCTCAGACTTTACTCTGTTGACTACTACTCTTTGTGTTCTACGTGTTAGGAAATTATAGATCCATCTACCAACTTTTCCTGTTATGCCTTTATCACGCATTTTGTGTGCTATTACACCATGGTCACACTTGTCAAAGGCTTTTGCAAAGTCTGTGTATATAACATCTGCATTCTGTTTATCTTCTAGAGCATCCAGGACCTTGTCGTAGTGGTCCAGTAGTTGGGACAGGCAGGATCGGCCTGCTCTAAACCCATGCTGTCCTGGGTTGTGCAATTGATGGGTATCAAGATGGGTGGCGATCTTGCTTCTTAGAACCCTTTCAAAGATTTTTATGATATGGGACGTTAGCGCAATTGGTCTGTAGTTCTTTGCTATTGCTTTACCAAACACGTTTCCAACATGTTTTACAATACCTCATTCCGAGTATCTACCTCCACATCGACAACCATCAAGGACATTACCAGTAACAGACAGGACAAGCTTCAGTCCACTGCAGGGGTATACACAATTCCTTGTAATGACTGCAGCAAATTATACATCGGCGATACATCCAGAGACCTCCAAACACGTGTTTCAGAACACCAGTACGCAGGCAGATCTGACGACTCAAGAAATGCCTGTGTTCAACACCGAAATTCACACAACCATTTAATCAATTACAGAAACGCAAGACTCATCGCCAGAGAAGACAACACGCAATACCGAAGAATCCTGGAATCATCACTTATCTGTATATCCATCAACTTCAACCAGAACAACGGATTCTACAACATAGCTGAACCTATTGCCAAGAAACTTCTTTATCGCTATCCCACATCTGCTTGTGACTCGATAAAGCCCACTGCGTGGGCGAAACGTTGTCAATAAAGGATCACATTATACTGCTTATGTGTTTATTTTTCCATAGAACTCAAGAATGGAATACTTCAGGTCCTTTAAGTTACCCAAGGTATTAAACTATCACACTAATTTGAAGACTGTCACATGCAGCATTCTCCACATGACTATATCCTATGAAAACTCATGTTTCTTTTATCCAGGTAGATCTGTTTGTGACTCGATAAAGCCCACTGCCTGGGCGAAACGTTGTCAATAAAGGATCACATTATACTCCTTATGTGTTTATTTGTCCATTGTGTCGGTATTTTATACCATTTATTTCCATCTATATATCACTAGTGAGACCTCATTTGGATTATGCAGCTCAGTTTTGGTCTCCTTACTACAGGATGGATATAGATTCATTGGAGAACATACAAAGAAGAATGACTAAAATGATTTACAGTATGAGAAATCTCCCGTATGAAGTTTGACTTAGAGCGTTGAATCTCCACTCTCTGGAGAGACGTAGAATGAGGGGAGATATCATCGAGGTGTATAAGTGGATGATGGGCATAAACAAAGGAGATATTAAAAAAATACTGAGGATATCGAACCAAGTAAGAACCAGAAACAACGGATTTAAATTGGATAAATTTAGATTTAGAAAGGACATAGGCAAGTACAGGTTTTCGAACAGAGTTGTAGATCCGTGGAACAATCTTCCGAGTAGGGTGATAGAGGCTAGGACCATGGCTGGCTTTAAAAAGAGATTGGACAAATATATGAGTGGGAGGGGCTGGGTTTGATTGGTGTCGTGAGTACGGGAGTAAATTCTTAGGTAGTGGTGGTTTTGATAAGGACCTGCCTTGTATGGGCCAGTAGGTTTTCTGCAGTGTTCCTCCATTCTTATTTCTTATGTTCCTGCATGAAGGTTATGAGGTCCTGCATGAAGGTTGTCACAGTGTTATGAAGTGCTGCATGAAGGTTGTCACAGTGTTATGAGGTGCTGCATGAAGGTTGTCACAGTGTTATGAGGTGCTGCTTGAAGGTTGTCACAGTGTTATGAGGTCCTGCATGAAGGTAGTCACAGTGTTATGAGGTCCTGCATGAAGGTTGTCACAGTGTTATGAGGTGCTGCATGAAGGTTGTCACAGTGTTATGAGGTGCTGCATGAAGGTTGTCAAAGTGTTATGAGGTCCTGCATGAAGGTAGTCACAGTGTTATGAGGTCCTGCATGAAGGTTGTCACAGTGTTATGAGGTCCTGCATGAAGGTTGTCACAGTGTTATGAGGTGCTGCATGAAGGTTGTCACAGTGTTATGAGGTCCTGCATGCAGGTAGTCACAGTGTTATGAGGTCCTGCATGAAGGTAGTCACAGTGTTATGAGGTCCTGCATGAAGGTTGTCACAGTGTTATGAGGTCCTGCATGAAGGTTGTCACAGTGTTATAAGGTCCTGCATGAAGGTAGTCACAGTGTTATGAGGTCCTGCATGAAGGTTGTCACAGTGTTATGAGGTCCTGCATGAAGGTTGTCACAGTGTTATGAGGTGCTGCATGAAGGTTGTCACAGTGTTATGAGGTCCTGCATGAAGGTTGTCACAGTGTTATGAGGTGCTGCATGAAGGTTGTCACAGTGTTATGAGGTGCTGCATGAAGGTTGTCACAGTGTTATGAGGTCCTGCATGAAGGTTGTCACAGTGTTATGAGGTCCTGCATGAAGGTTGTCACAGTGTTATGAGGTCCTGTATGAAGGTTGTCAGTGTTATGAGGTCCTGCATGAAGGTTGTCACAGTGTCATGAGGTCCTGCATGAAGGTTGCCACAGTGTTATGAGGTCCTGCATGAAGGTTGTCAGTGTTATGAGGTCCTGCATGAAGGTTGCCACAGTGTTATCAGGTCCTGCATGAAGGTTGTCACAGTGTTATGAGGTCCTGCATGAAGGTTGTCACAGTGTTATGAGGTCCTGCATGAAGGTTGCCACAGTGTTATAAGTTCCTGCATGAAGGTTGCCACAGTGTTATGATGTCCTGCATGAAGGTTGCCACAGTGTTATGAGGTCCTGCATGAAGGTTGTCACAGTGTTATGAGGTCCTGCATGAAGGTTGTCAGTGTTATGAGGTCCTGCATGAAGGTTGCCACAGTGTTATGAGGTCCTGCATGAAGGTTGCCACAGTGTTATGAGGTCCTGCATGAAGGTTGTCACAGTGTTATGAGGTCCTGCATGAAGGTTGCCACAGTGTTATGAGGTCCTGCATGAAGGTTGCCACAGTGTTATGAGGTCCTGCATGAAGGTTGTCACAGTGTTATGAGGTCCTGCATGAAGGTTGCCACAGTGTTGTGAGGTCCTGCATGAAGGTTGTCACAGTGTTATGAGGTCCTGCATGAAGGTTGTCACAGTGTTATGAGGTCCTGCATGAAGGTTGCCACAGTGTTATGAGGTCCTGCATGAAGGTTGTCACAGTGTTATGAGGTCCTGCATGAAGGTTGACACAGTGTTATGAGGTCCTGCATGAAGGTTGTCAGTGTTATGAGGTCCTGCATGAAGGTTGCCACAGTGCCATGAGGTCCTGCATGAAGGTTGCCACAGCGTTATGAGGTCCTGCATGAAGGTTGCCACAGTGTTATGAGGTCCTGCATGAAGGTTGTCACAGTGTTATGAGGTCCTGCATGAAGGTTGTCACAGTGTTATGAGGTTCAGCATGAAGGTTGTCACAATGTTATGAGGTCCTGCATGAAGGTTGTCACAGTGTTATGAGGTCCTGCATGAAGGTTGTCAGTGTTATGAGGTCCTGCATGAAGGTTGTCACAGTGTTATGAGGTCCTGCATGAAGGTTGCCACAGTGTTATGAGGTCCTGCATGAAGGTTGTCACAGTGTTATGAGGTCCTGCATGAAGGTTGCCACAGTGTTATGAGGTCCTGCATGAAGGTTGCCACAGTGTTATGAGGTCCTGCATGAAGGTTGTCACAGTGTTATGAGGTCCTGCATGAAGGTTGCCACAGTGTTGTGAGGTCCTGCATGAAGGTTGTCACATTGTTATGAGGTCCTGCATGAAGGTTGTCACAGTGTTATGAGGTCCTGCATGAAGGTTGCCACATTGTTATGAGGTCCTGCATGAAGGTTGTCACAGTGTTATGAGGTCCTGCATGAAGGTTGCCACAGTGTTATGAGGTCCTGCATGAAGGTTGTCAGTGTTATGAGGTCCTGCATGAAGGTTGCCACAGTGCCATGAGGTCCTGCATGAAGGTTGCCACAGTGTTATGAGGTCCTGCATGAAGGTTGCCACAGTGTTATGAGGTCCTGCATGAAGGTTGTCACAGTGTTATGAGGTCCTGCATGAAGGTTGTCACAGTGTTATGAGGTCCAGCATGAAGGTTGTCACAGTGTTATGAGGTCCTGCATGAAGGTTGTCACAGTGTTATGAGGTCCTGCATGAAGGTTGCCACAGTGTTATGAGGTACTGCATGAAGGTTGTCAGTGTTATGAGGTCCTGCATGAAGGTTGCCACAGTGCCATGAGGTCCTGCATGAAGGTTGCCACAGCGTTATGAGGTCCTGCATGAAGGTTGTCACAGTGTTATGAGGTCCTGCATGAAGGTTGTCACAGTGTTATGAGGTCCTGCATGAAGGTTGTCACAGTGTTATGAGGTCCAGCATGAAGGTTGTCACAGTGTTATGAGGTCCTGCATGAAGGTTGTCACAGTGTTATGAGGTCCTGCATGAAGGTTGTCACAGTCATCCAATATGTTATTTAACACTTTTGAATAATTCAAATAAGATCAATGAACAAAACATACCTTGTTGCAGATAAAAAAAAACATAACTTTGCATTATTGAATAATCATAGTTTGGGTTACCTATGAGCAGTGAGCGAAACAATCAATATTTGAACAAGACCTGCAGGTATATGGAGGCGTCACATTTATGTGGTAAACAAACATCTATTCATGTGCCTTCTACATATATAAAACTCTACATGCTAATATCAACCCTGCGCTCAGAATTCTCCTCAACAACTTTAATAGGTCCCACGAACATGACACAAGACACAGATCACTATTTGACATACCCCGAGTCCATACTAACCAATGTAAAAATTCTATGCACATAAAGGGCCCCAGAATCTGGAACTCATTACCAGTAAATATCAAGTTAACCTTGTCGGAAAATCAATTCAAGACTCTTCTCAAAAATCACCTACTCACCCTATACTAAATACTCATACTTTAACAAACTTCCAAACCCAATATTATTTTACCTAAGAAGATCTCAATTTGATATGTTCATCCTCCTTAACACTTGTTACAATTTCATATCATCATATTGTCATTTAAAATCTTATAGTATCATCATTTTCTTAATTTGAAATAAAATATATAACTAGAAGAAACTCTATAAATTTTTCTAGTATTGTTATTATACTAGTATAGCATCAACATACTGTAACTTGAAATAAAATATACAACTAGATTAAACTCAACCAATTTCTCTTGTATTGTCTTTTAATAGTATGTATAACCATATTATAATTTAAAATAATACAGAACTAGAATAAACTCAATCAATTTCTTTAGCATTAAGTACTTAGTGAATAAGTCTTTAGAATAAGCTGCCCCTAATGCCATGGCATGCCAGTGGCTCTCCTTGCATTACAGTCTTATAATTGTAACTACCAATAACAGTGTACACTTGTAACATACATCGAAATAAAAATATTATTATTATTATTATTATTATTATTATTATTATTATTATTATTATTATTATTATTTCTTCAGATGTCGTATATAGAAGGGGAGCAAATACTATATGATTAGTTAATATGGGCTGATTCCTGATTATAACTTATTTGACAATATTGTCTCAGGTCCTAGATGTTTAGTAAAAAATTGAATATCTTGTAGTTCATGGGGACAGGTCGAAGAGGCCTTTCTCCAGTGTGCTTACATCTAGTGTTCTGAGATTCTCGAACCCCAGACGAAGACATGTCTTCTCACTGAAGAGGCTGCTGGTTACTATACAGGCCAATGTGAAGCCCTGCTTGGTGCCAACATCCAGACATAACTGAAAGAGGTTCATGAATACGAGCTGAACACACAGTGACATGGGAAACAATGTCACAAATATAAGGCAAAATGGAAGAATTTCGATACCGATATCCAAGAATTACATTGTTTGGCTTTAGCCATCTGACTATTATCTACCAGGTAATACCACAATAGATGGCTTAACACGAACCTTTACAATCTTGGTACAAACACCTTGACGGCCATAGTCAGGGTGGACACAGATGCGTGTACAGCTGAGGATGCGGTCCTTCCTTGTGTCCAGGACTTCGTCCGTGATGTTTTGTATTATATACCGAGCTCGAAGAATTCCACTCTGAGAGATAAACAACTCACAATTACTACAAAGAAGAAGTAAACCCATGTAACTGGTCAGTTAACAGACAGTAGAGATTTGTTTACAATTAGACAACACAACGTGAAATACTGAGCATGTTTGTATAACACGGCCTGTCAAATAATCGACATGTTTATATAACACGGTCTTTCAAGTCATATATCGTAGTTGAGAATTATTATTTAACTTATTAATTTCTTTAAATAAATGAATTTACAGGCCTTAAAGTTGTTATTGTATCTTGGCTCAGTTCGAAGCCTAAACAATTTTAAATGGAAAGTCATTCAGGATGCGGCCGACTATGGTTAGCTAAAACCCAGACAATCAAATGGTGTAAAGCAACTTTTTTCGTGTTTGTACTCTCTCGACACAGACAAAAGGTATTTTAATTGTGAATCTAAATACTCTACAACTGAGCTTCCAGCATATTTGAAATGTGTTACTGTTGTTAGATAGTAAAAAAAAATTCTCACAACCCATTTGACAAAAAAAAAAAAGATCAACCTTTACATTTTTTGAGGCCCATTATGTAGAAACTGTCTCAGAGGGCGCTATGGTTTCTCTTGATTTTCACTCTTCCATTCCACAATAATTAAACCAAACATCATTTTGAATCAAGTCACTGGTATCTACAACACGCAAGTTATACTTTTTGTATCAGACTGAACACATATTACTCTGTTAAATAATATTCCAGTAGTCATTGTTTCATACAAATACATGGACAAATACAAATAGATACACATACAAATAGACAGTATTGCACTTTAATGAGCTTATTAGTAGAATATGCAGTATAACAACCAAAAAAAATCACATCATGAAACTCTGTGTAGTCTGCAACCGCAGCAACAAACGGGCTATTGCATGGATTATGTGCAACTTCTGTGGGAAATGTACCCACACATCTTGTGAGATATTCAGGAATCATCTACAAGAGATATTGAACCAGGGAAGTGTTTTTGGGTATGCCCAAATGAGAACCAACTGTGGAAAAAATCACATTGGTATTAAAAATTCGGAAAAAATCAAAACTGCCTTCATAGAAAACCTGACAGCATTCTATAACAGATGGGAAAATAAAAGGACTGGGCCAGATGGTGCTATCACCCCTGGTGCAGATGCTGTCCTGGTAGACAGTAACTGTAAGAATACAGAAAGTTGGTGGCCCAGAGGGAGACAGGAGCTCTAGTGGGGAAACAAGTGTAGACAAGGACATGTAAAACCCAATGTTACTAACTACCAATACCACTGGAGATAGTAAACAAGGAGATGCCCCAAGAAATAGTGAAGATAAAATACCAGAAAATACTGGTGAAGGCACCATTGTTAGTACAAGTGCTGAAGACAGTAAAGAGACAGAAAAACACGTAACAGTAGGGAATGCAGTCACGAAAAACCAAGGCAAATAGAAATCAGACCTATGAAAATTCTATGCATTAGGTATCTGCAACCATGGAATGTCTGGAAATAGGTGAGACATGCAACTTTGACCACCCCAGAAAATGCCGTGCCCATATGACAACAGGAAAATACAACCTTCCTTTCTGTAAGCTTTTCCACCCTGAAATGTGTCACTCCTCAGTTTAGGAAAGACAGTGTTAAAACTTATATTGTCAGGCACACCACCTAAAGGGGACGAAGATACAGAACGTCCAGACAATGGGAAAACCTGGGTAGCCACACCACTCCAGAGAGAGAGGGTTTTTTATGCACCAGGAAGGAAAAAAGCTGGCAGGAAATGAAACAAATCATACACCAACTCCGATAATTTCTGGAGTGGAATCACAGTCGATTGCCTCCACTCCAAAGCAATAGATATTAGGCCAAGAAAAAAAAGACCTTTCCCCATACCACCAGTACGACGACATTCATCTTTGCAAATATAGGGTCTAATAGACCCCTGACTGTCTTCAAGAAGGCACTGGACAGGCACCTAAAGTCAGTACCTGACTGGCCGGGCTGTGGTTCGTACGTTGGATTGTGTGCGGCTAGCAGTAACAGCCTGTTTGATCAGGCACTGGTCCACCATGACGCCTGGTCACAGACCGGGCCGCGAGGGCGTTGACCCCAGGAACTCTCTCCAGGTATGCGCCAGGTATGCGCCAACATCGAACAACAAAATACCTTTCATCAGTGGACTGCTCACAGAGTCAAATGCAATGTTCGTAGTTTTGACAGAAACCCACATGAAGGATCACTTTGACGTAAATGAAATTGAAAGAAACCCAAAATATTTATTTTCTTATACCAAATCAAAGTCGAGAACAACACAGATGACAGAAAGGAAGAGAGTGAGCTACTCAAGTCCCAATATGACTCGTTTTTTTTTAGCAAGACACTTACCAGACTGAGAGTCGAAGACCTAAATTAATATTTTATGAGGGAAACACAGAATTTGGTAGACTTAAACCTATCTGAAATTATCCTGATACCAAATGGTATCGAAAATGCGATAAATGACATGCCCATGCACTCTGCCGCAGGACCTGACTCATGGAACTCCGAGTTCATCCTATGAGAGGGAGCATGGACATAGGGGTCGTCCCACAGCTGCTAAAAACAACAGACATAGCCTCACTCCACAAAGGGGGCAGTAAAGCAATAGCAAAGAACTACAGACCAATAGCGCTAATGTCTCATATCATAAAAATCTTTGAAAGGGTTCTAAGAAGCAAGATCGCCTCCCATCTAGATATCCATCAGTTACATAACCCAGGGCAATATGGGTTTAGAGCAGGTCGCTCCTGTCTGTCCCAACTTCTGGACCACTATGACAGGTCCTGGATGCTCTAGAAGACAAACAAAATGCAGATGTTATATACACAGACTTTGCAAAAGCCTCTGACAAGTGTGACCATGGTGTAATAGCACACAAAATGCGTGATAAAGGAATAACAGGAAAAATTGATAGATGGATCTATAATTTTCAAACAAATAGAACACAAAGAGTAGTAGTACATAGAGTAAAGTCTGAGGCAGCTACTGTGAAAAGATCTGTTCCTCAAGGCATAGTACTCGCTCCCATCCTGTTCCTCATCCTCATAATCTGACCTAGACAGGGATGTTAGCCACAGCACCGTGTCTTTCTTTGCAGATGACACCCGAAGTTGCATGACAGTGTCCTCCACTGAAGACACTACAAGACTCCAGATGGACATAAGCCAAATCTTTAAATGGGCCACAGAAAACAATATGAAGTTCAATGATGATAAATTTCAACTACTCCGATAAGGAAAAAGTGAGAAAATTAAAACTTTATCGGAGTTTAAAATAAATTCCAACCACACAATAGAGCGAAAAACTAATGTAAAAGACCTGGGAGTGATAATGTCTGTGGATCTCACTTTCAAAGACCACAACATTGTATCAATCGCATTTGCTAGAAAAATGACAGGATGGATAATGAGAACCTTCAAAACAAGGGATGCCAAGCCCATGATGACACTCTTAAGGTCGCTTGTTCTATCTAGGCTGGAATATTGCTGCACACTAGCAGGACTTTTCAAGGCAGGTGAAATTGCTGACCTAGAAAATGTACAGAGAACCTTCAGGGCACACATAACTGCAATAAAACACCTCAACTACTGGGAACACTTGAAGTTCCTCAACCTGTACTCCCTTGAACACAGGCGGGAGACATACATGATTATATACACTTGGAAAATCCTAGAGGGATTAGTATCAAACTTGCACACGAAAATCACTCCCTATGAAAGCAAAAGACTCAGCAGACAATACACATCCCCCAATGAAAAGCAGGGGCGCCACTAGCATGAAAAGAGACAACACTGTAAATGTGAGGGGCCCAAGACTGATTCAACTGCCTCCCAGCATACATAAGAGGGATTACCAATAGACCCCTGGCTGTCTTCATAATCCCACTATGGTATAAGAGGGCACTCCCTCAACTACCTAAAGTCATACCTTAATTAACAACAGAAACCAATATGTTACGCAAATGGAGCTCACTCTTCCACACAACCAATTGCAGTCGGGGTACCACAGGGAAGTGTCCTTGGCCCACTTCTGTTTCTCATTTATATCAATGACCTACCAAATGCATCTCAACTACTTAAACCCATATTATTTGCAGATGACACTACATAAATCTTCTCTCACCCAAGCCCAGTCATACTGGCCAACACCGTAAATACTGAATTACAGAAAATATCTACCTGTATGATGACTAATAAGCTAACTCTCAATATTGACAAAACCTATTTCATTCAGTTTGGAAACAGAGCAACAAATGTTCCACTTAACATAATGATAAACAGATCACCAATCACAAGATTCACAGAGGAAAAATCCTTAAGAATCTACCTTGACAGTAGCCTCAAATTTCAGACACATATACAACAAATTTTCAAAAAATCTCTAAGACCGTAGGCATACTGTCAAAGATACGGTACTATGTTCTACAATCAGCTCTCCTTGCCCTGTATCACTTACTCATTTACCCCTAACTCACCTTTGGAATTTGTGCCTGAGGCTCAACAACAATAAATCATCTCAGCCCACTAATAACCCAGCAAAACATCCATACTTATTATTGTGCCTACTACATGCATGGAACACTATACTCAAATATAAACCCTCCACTCAAACTTCTCCTTAACCACCTTAACAGAACACACAACCATAACACAAGACACAGATCACTCTTTGATGTCCCCCAGGTCCATCTCACACTATGTAAAAACTCAATGCACATAAAAGCCCAAAAATTTGGAATTCATTACCTGTAAATACCGAAGAAACCCTGTCTGTACAGCAATTCAAGACTCTTCTTAAAAACCACCTACTCACCCGATACTAAATGCACAGTACTTAACTTAACCTACAACGTTAACAAATCATTTTCCACTGCCTCAAAATATCATTACTCACTGTGTTACTCCCCTAGCCTCACACTGTGTTACTCCCCCAGCCTCACACTGTGTTACTCCCCCAGTCTCACACTGTGTTACTCCCCCAGCCTCAGAACCCCATAAATAAATGCTCAAAGAACAATAACTTCGCTTATTTAACTTATATTTCATTGTAGATGCGTGGAACAATCTTCCGAGTAGGGTGATAGAGGCTAGGACCTTGGGTGGCTTTAAAAAGAGATTGGACAAATATATGAGTGGGAGGGGCTGGGTTTGATTGGTGTCGTGGGTGCAGGAGTGAATTCTTAGGTAGTGGTGGTTTTGATATGGACCTGCCTTGTATGGGCCAGTAGGCCTTCTGCAGTGTTCCTCCATTCTTATGTTCTTATGTTCTAATATATGAGTGGGAGGGGCTGGGTTTGATTGGTGTCGTGAGTACGGGAGTAAATTCTTAGGTAGTGGTGGTTTTGATAAGGACCTGCCTTGTATGGGCCAGTAGGCCTTCCGCAGTGTTCCTCCATTCTTATGTTCTTAGATGTATAACCCAATTTAATAATTAGTTCACCCTTATTAAACTATGTTTTTATAGCATTACCAAATAGAATAACCCATTCTCTTGTACTCATGGTAACTCGTCTAATGACCGTATGAACTGTTATTGCAATACAAATCATTGATTTGATCTGATTTGATAAATTGTAATAGTACATATAGTAAATTGATTATGTTGTTCTATTGTAAAACTGCAATGCTTCAAATTTCATTGTTTAAATACTCAATTGTACTTCATATTGTAAATTGTTTACTGTAGTTTTTTACCATCTAATCTGTTATAGCCTAATTAATCTTAAGTTAATTTTAAGTTTGGCCATAATGCTCTGCATACATGGGGCTTTTGGTATGTACACCCCACTGCTATAATTCCTTGTACAACTATGTATCATGTCTCAATAAACTATTATTATTATTATTATTATTATTATTATTATTATTATTATTATTATTATTATTATTATTATTATTATTATATAAAAGTTTAGAAGCGCAAACAGAGCTGAGAGCCACAGAGAGTACTCTAAAATAGTCAGATATTTTTTTTAAAGGTTATAAACAGTCACCCATTTGACTGTCTTAGCACCAGAGAAATACTGACACACTGAGAGAGTGAGCTGCTGCGTCTACATAATATTCACCTCATCTTCAAACTTCCGTGGAGCGGAACCATAATTCTTGTAGTCACATGACAACACAGTCGAGACCAGAGCCTTTGTAGCTTTATCCCTGGCACCAGTGGAGAGCCCCGAGGTTAAGCATGTGTGGATGTGGCTCAGGTCAGTGCTCACTGCTGCTTCCGGGCTCAACTTTAAACCTTGAATCTGTAATAATTAACAGTGAAATATAATATGGGAGAACTGGTAGCTTTATAATTGATACCATATTTTATCTCTGTTTCAATAATTGATTATTTCCAGACATATTTATGTTTTAATTTAACAAGACAAAAGTAAACTAATCATTTGCATTATTTAAATAAACTGTTTTGTAAAATATATAAAGAAATAATATTTTACTCTTGATTACCATCACTTCAGATTTTGCCTGAAAATAAACACTTTTCTACAAATATGTTGTGCATTTTTCTAAAGTTTTGAAGAGACTCATTGTGAGAAAAATTAGTAAAGTATCTCACAAAAGTTGATACCAAGACTATTTGTCAGAATGTTTACTTTCTTAAAAGCTTATATGTATTGAGACTCACTTCTAGTTGTTTTTAAATCATCATCGCTGGTGTATGTTAACTACTGTGTAAATAATGATATTTGAGTGGTCAGTGTAGGTACCAGTGTGTCAAGGTACCAGTGTGTCAAGGTACCAGTCTGTCAAGGTACCAATCTGTCAAGTACTAGTCTGTCATATTTATAACTGAAAACAACAGATTTACTGCAACATTCAGAGAATGTCTTGTAATCGGCTTCAGACTTTAAATACTGGTTTAGACTCTTAGGAAAATATTTGTATTAGTTCTGGTTTAATAACATTTTCTTTACATTTCCTCTTCTGAACAACTTCAGATTAACAAGAGGTCAGGTTTGTGGGTAAGAAACAAGGTGGCCTCACACACCGTCTGTGGTTCACTTCTTGACCGCTGGAAACGATGAGCACGTTTCCTTATATATGGTGTTCTTGTTCACCTAGTAGTAAGTAGGTACCTGGTTGTTGGTGTGAGTCGCATCCTGGGGGACATGATTGAAGAGCCCCAGTGGAAATAAGAGAGACAGTTGTTGATGACACACTGGGTGGCTAACTCTCTGGGTTTAAAATCCGAACAAATCTTATGTAATCTTAAGATGGTTGCATATAACCTATGGAAAGAATTAAGAAAGTTTCAGGCAGTGAATGTGCACAATTATAAATTTAATAACGAAATTAAAAGAAAAGACATTATTGGTTTTTAAATGATAAATGAAGAATGCACCTTCTAATAAGCTTCAAACTTTCCAAGCTGGTGAGTTTGGTTTACATGAATGTGTGCATTGGTATAATGCTATGTATATGTCGGTCAAGCAACTTTCAAAATGATATTGAGATATTTCCTCGCAATTACTTAAGAACTTCTCGACTAATTAGCATCAAAGTTAAAACTATTGTGTAACACGTTAATAAAAGTTGCTTATTAGCTTTGATCTGCATGCCTGGTAGGTTACAATTGATCTGCATGCAAGGTAGGTTAGCATTGATCTGCATGCATGGTAGGTTACCATTGATCTTCATGCCTGGTAGGTTACCATTGATCTGCATGCAAGGTAGGTTAGCATTGATCTGCATGCATGGTAGGTTAGCATTGATCTGCATGCATGGTAGGTTACCATTGATCTGCATGCATGGTAGGTTACCATTGATCTGCATGCATGGTAGGTTACCATTGATCTGCATGCATGGTAGGTTACCATTGATCTGCATGCATGGTAGGTTACCATTGATCTGCATGCCTGGTAGGTTACCATTGATCTGCATGCAAGGTAGGTTAGCATTGATCTGCATGCATGGTAGGTTACCATTGATCTGCATGCATGGTAGGTTACCATTGATCTGCATGCAAGGTAGGTTAGCATTGATCTGCATGCATGGTAGGTTAGCATTGATCTGCATGCATGGTAGGTTACCATTGATCTGCATGTAAGGTAGGTTAGCATTGATCTGCATGCATGGTAGGTTACCATTGATCTGCATGCCTGGTAGGTTACCATTGATCTGCATGCCTGGTAGGTTACCATTGATCTGCATGCCTGGTAGGTTACCATTGATCTGCATGCCTGGTAGGTTACCATTGATCTGCATGCATGGTAGGTTACCATTGATCTGCATGCATGGTAGGTTACCATTGATCTGCATGCATGGTAGGTTACCATTGATCTACATGCATGGTAGGTTACCATTGATCTGCATGCATGGTAGGTTACCATTGATCTGCATGCATGGTAGGTTACCATTGATCTGCATGCAAGGTAGGTTACCATTGATCTGCATGCATGGTAGGTTACCATTGATCTGCATGCAAGGTAGGTTAGCATTGATCTGCATGCATGGTAGGTTACCATTGATCTGCATGCATTGTAGGTTACCATTGAGAACAATTCTTTATAAAACTCTTTAATAATAATTTTTTACTAAAAATTGTTGTTGATGATTTAATTATAGGATGAATATTACTGACACTTCTGGAGCACTTAATGGACCGTAATATTATTGACCCTTATCGAGCACTTAATGGACCGTAATATTATTGACCCTTATGGAGCACTTAATGGACCGTAATATTATTGACCCTTCTGAAGCACTTAATGGACCGTAATATTATTGACCCTTCTGGGGCACTTAATGGACCGTAATGTTATTGGCCCTTCTGGAGTACTTAATGGACCGTAATATTGTTGACCCTTCTGGAGTACTTAATGGACCGTAATATTGTTGACCCTTCTGGAGTACTTAATGGACCGTAATATTGTTGACCCTTCTGGAGTACTTAATGGACCGTAATATTGAGCTGAAAAACACAGACTGTTTTGATATTGTGTTACTTCTAGAACAATTATTTTGTGAAATTCTCTTTTCCAGTTTAGGATACAATAATTATTTTATGCACCAAACAATAATCTAAAACAAATTAGACACATTCAAGATTTCAGTTATATAAAGTTTGAAAATTATATTCACGATAGGCTGTTTACGGCAAGCACGCACACACACACAACATTCAACACCCCCGATGGCATGGTGGCTAGCGCTCTTGCTTCACGCACGGAGGGCCCGGGTTCAATTCCCGGAGGGGCCGAAACATTTCGAAGTGTTTCGTACACACACACACACACACATATATACAACAGGCCTAGTGTCTAATCGACATGTGCCTAGGACAAAATGGTAACCTATCGAAACAGGAAGACTACCTGAGGTATGGAAGACAGCAAATGTAGTCCCAATTATTAAAAAAGGAGACAGACATGAAGCACTAAACTACAGACCAGTGTCACTGACATGTATAGTATACATGGAGAAGATTATCAGAAGAGTGGTGGAACACCTATAAAGGAATGAGCTTATCAACGACAGCCAACACGGTTTTAGGGACGGGAAATCCTGTGTCACAAACCTACTGGAGTTCTATTACAGGGTGACAGCAGTAAGACAAGAGAGAGAGAGGTGGGTAGATTGCATTTTCTTGGACTGTAAGAAGGCGTTTGACACAGTTCCACACAAGAGATTAGTGCAAAAGCTGGAGGACCAGGCAGGGATAACAGGGAAGTACTCTAATGGATCAGGGAATACCTGTCAGGAAGACAGCAGCGAGTCATGGTACGTGGCGAGGTGTCAGAGTGGGCGCAGGTAACGAGTGGGGTTCCACAGGGGTCAATCCTAGGACCGGTGATGTTTCTGGTATTTGTGAATGACATAACGGAAGGAATAGACTCCGAAGTGTCCCAGTTTTCAGATGATGTGAAGTTGTTGAGAAGAATTCAATCGGACGAGAACCAGGCAAAACTACAAAGGGGTCTGGACAGGCTGCAGGCCTGGTCCAGTAATTGGCTCCTGGAGTTCAATCCCACCAAGTGCAAAGTCATGAAGATTGGGGAAGAGCAAAGAAGACCGCAGACGTAGTACAGTCCAGCGAGC
The DNA here is from genome assembly GCA_009830355.1 of Cherax destructor. Taxonomy (NCBI): domain Eukaryota; kingdom Metazoa; phylum Arthropoda; class Malacostraca; order Decapoda; family Parastacidae; genus Cherax; species Cherax destructor. The sequence goes on along the minus strand of WNWK01010311.1, from coordinate 26,162 downwards.
CAGAGACTACAAACCTCACTCAAGGAAAAAGATCTTGGGGTGAGTATAACGCCAGGCACATCTCTTGAGGCGCACATCAACCAAATAACTGCTGCAGCATACGGGCGCCTAGCAAACCAAAGAACATCATTCCGACATCTTAATAAAGAATCGTTCAAGACCCTGTACACTGTGTACGTTAGGCCCATATTGGAGTATGCAGCACCAGTTTGGAACCCACACCTAGCCAAGCACGTAAAGAAGCTAGAGAAAGTGGTAAGGTTTGCAACAAGACTAGTCCCGGAGCTAAGGGGTATGTCCTACGAGGAGAGGTTAAGGGAAATCGACCTGACGACACTGGATGACAGGAGAGATAGGGATGACATGATAACGCCATATAAAATACTGAGAGGAATTGACAAGGTGGACAGAAACAGAATGTTCCAGAGATGGGACACAGCAACAAGGGGACACAGTTGGAAGTTGAAGACTCAGATGAATCACAGGGATGTTAGGAAGTATTTCTTCAATCGCAGAGTGGTCGGGAAGTGGAATAGTTTGGGAAGCGATGTAGTGGAGGCAGGTTCCATTCATAGCTTTAAGAAGAGGTATGATAAAGCTCATGGTGCAGGGAGAGTGACCCAGTAGCGGCTAGTGAAGAGGCGGGGACATGAGCTATAAATCGACCCCTGCAACCACAACTAGATAAGTACAACTTTTTTTTTTTTTTTTTTTTTAATTTTTTTTATCACTCTTGACATATATAAGATTCAATACATCATTTTTTTTTTTTTTTAACACCCCAATGAGATGGCTGCACTTAACAACCGAAACCAAAACCAACCCCACCCGATACACGAAACCCCTTACCCTACACCTCCCCACCAACCTCACTCACACCTCAAACAACCTGAAACTAAACCCTCACCCCCCCACCTCCCCACACACTCATACTGCAACACCCCCCCCACTTTAAAACAAAACTCCTCACCCGCCAAACCCCTCCCCCCCCCGCAACCACACCAAAAACCCCTTATACTTGGAACAAGCCCTAAACACCCCCCTCTCCACTCCTAACAACTGTTGCATTGTCAAAACCCTATATGCAGCCGGAAATTTAGAAACCCAAACCCTGCCATAAACCTCCCTATTCCTACATTTTGTTCTATAAATCCCCGCAGCCAAAGCATGAATTAAAACCTCGCTATTGGAACCCCTCATACTCCATGACAAAAACACGAACTCTAACATTATATAAACCAAAGCTCTATGCACTTCCTTCCCACACACCCCAAAGTCCAAACAAAGTGCCTTTAACACTGAAAACCTCCCCCCCAATCAATCCCATAACCCCCCCCAATCCAAACCCTCACGCTCCCCCTCCCCTCACAAAAATATACCACATGAAACGCCGTTTCCCATTCACCACACCTATCGCAAGACCCATCCCCTGTGACTCCCATCTCGAACAACTGAGCTTTCGCCGCCAGTATCCCATTTAAGAATCTGTAACCTGTTTCTCTCACCCTAGGCCTCACCTTCACCTTTTTTAACCAACCCCAAATACTCTTCCAATTATACAACGGATACACCTCAACTCCCCTTACTATCTTCTCCCTCACACATGCCCTATCCAATCTGCTTACTCTCACACTCCCCGGATCCCTCAACACAAGTAGTACCCGTAACACCGCCTCACACTCCCTAAGCTCCCTACCCCCACCACTTCCTAACCTCACACATTACTGCACCCACCCTTCTACCCCTCAGCTCCCCCTTCATCATAAATTCCTGCTTTACAAACACACTTTTCAACCTTCTCCTCAACGGAATCAAACCCATCCCTCCATTTTTAACACTTGTCTCCACCACCTCCCTACTCAACCAATGCCTTCCATTCCCCCAAATAAACCTAAGCACTCCCTTTTGTAGCCTTTTCACATCAGCATCTAATAATGGATAAACCGCCGCTCTAAACCACAATTTACTAAAAATTAAAACATTAATGACCACCACCCTTTGCAACAGCGTTATGTCCCCAACTCCCCAGCCCCTCATTCGCTTCAAAGCTGAATCCACCACTTCCCCCGAATTCTTCTCTCTTGCTACCCTGCCATCACTACAAAACACTATCCCACAGATTTTTAAAGCTTCTACACATTGCCAACCCTCCCTTAAACCCAACGTTCCCCACTCCAACTACCTACCTCTAATAGGTGTGATTTACTTCTATTAACCCTCATTCCTGTTGCCTGACCAAAAAGCTCCACCCAACCTCTAACCCATCTCAAACTCTCCTCTGTTTTTATTAACAACGTAGTGTCATCTACATAACCTACTATCCCTGCCCTATCCTCCCCTATGTCCCCTTCTACCCTTAAACCCTCATCTACTACCCTATAAAAAGGATCTTGGAAACAAGCAAAGAGGATCTGTGACAGAGGACATCCCTGTCTCAGTCCCCTTCCCATGTTCACCGCCCACCCAACCATCCCATTTATTTGTATCCTCATCAACGCCTCTGCATATAAAGTTCTTACCCATCCTACAATTTCTTCTCCAAAACCTAGCCTTTCTAAGATATCTAACAGCACCCCTCTATTCACCCTGTCATAAGCCATCTGCCAATCCAGCCCCAACACTCCCCCCCCTTGATTTACTTCAACAAACTCACTCTTTTATTCTACTGTGACCGTTCCTAAAACTTCTCCCTGGTATCCCAAATTGTCCCTCGTGCAACATATTCCCTAAACCTCTTTTGATTCTATTAGCCAAAATCTTTGCAAATATCTTATAGTCAGTACACATGAGCGCAATAGTCCTTATAGTCCTTAAACCCCTTTGGTGTTTTACATTTAGGCACTAACACTACAACTCCTGTCCTAACTGACTTCTCCATTACTCCTGTCTCCCTCATGTCATTGAAGACCCTGACTAACACCCCTCTCAGCACCTGCCAGTATTGCATGTATACTTCCCCCAGGAATCCATCTATACCTGGCGATTTTCCAGCCCTTAACCCTTTTACCGCCTCCCAAACTTCTTCTTCCGTTATGTCCCCCTCTATTGCCTTCCTATCATCCTCATTCAACCTTTTATTAATTCCCCCTAATAATTGGACACAAGCCCTCTCATCCCTTTCCTCTTCTGCAAACTTCCTACCAAACCAACACTCCGCATAACCAGTCATCCCCTCTGTAGTTTGCAACACTCTTCCCACCTCATACCCCCCCATCTCCTCTTCCACCTCTACAGATGTCAGCAACATACCCTGTCTACGCTTCTGAAATTGCCTCAACACCACCGCAGACGCCTTATCTCCCCTTAACACCTCCTCCATCCCACTTCGTACCCGTAAAGCGTGAAACCTCTCATACTGAATGTCTTTCAGAGCCCTTCTTACTCCCTCAACACTCTCTGCATGCCTTGCCCTGCTTTCCCCACCATAACTATCCCTCATTAAACCTTCTAAATACCTCTGATAACCATACCTATATCGAGCATCCTCCCTTCCCACCTTCTCAAAGTACTCCTTTATCCCCTTCTTCCCACACTCATTCCACCACCTCGCCGCATGTACTACACCCTCCCCCTCCACAGACCCTCCCACCATCCCTCAAAATCCACCATCCCCTCTACCCTATTAAACATTGCCACGTTAAGTTTCCAATAACTCGAGTATACCCTCACAGCCCCCTCCCAACCCGCTTGCATCAACACACCCTTGTGATCTGAAAAACCTACATCCAAACATTTCACTTTCTCCACCCCTACCGCTCTCAGAAACATATATCCGATCCAATCTAGCATAATTGCCCCTAAAAAGTGAATTCTACAGGCTCGCCCGCCCTCCACCCATCGACAACCCCCACCGCATCCAAAACTTCCGTAAGATCCTCAAAACACTACCTGTTCCTCTCGGCTCCACGTCCCTTACCCTAATAACGCTGTTCCAGTCTCCGCAATGATGACCACCTGCGGCAGACCCCTGAAAGCATAAATTAATTCATCCCTCACGAATTGTTCCTTGACCCTATTATTTGAAATCGCAGGCATATACACTCCAATAAAACTAACCTGGACCTCCTCCCATTGACCATCAACCCTCACCACTCTCCCCCTCCCTCTTCCCATGACTGCAATACAAATGGGCACGTGTCCCTAATACCCACAACCACACCCCCCTTGAACAACTCAGAACCTCCCACAAAACACTGATATCCTTTCAACTTTAAATCCCACCCACACCTATAATTGTGCTCTTGAAAAAACACTACATCTACCCTGTACCTAATCAATGTCACTTCTACCCACTTTCGCTTGGCCTCATTTTTAAGACCATTCAGGTTCATACTTAAACACCGGAATGTAACGGTTGAGGTTTCCCTTTTGGTTTCGGTTGTTTTCTCTCCAAAGTTATACCTGTGACCCCTCCTCTCCCACCCTTCCTGTCACCTCCCATCCCCCCTTTACCCTTATCACCCCCACTACCTCTAGCTCTTGTCTGTTGTCCAACTACAACTTCAGACCAAATTTTCTTACCAGGTCTCTGTGCTGGTGTGAGGACATCATTACCAGCCTCCTCACCAGATCTCTTCCTAGATTCTCCCCTCTCTCTCTGGTCCTCATTTACCTGCTCATTGTGCACCTCCACCTCCACCTGTATGACATCCAACACAGCTTTACCACACCCCTCTCCTGCTGCCTCACCTCCACCCACCTGTTCCTGGTTCTGCTCCAGAACCCCAATGCCACACACCTCACTGGTTGACCCCTCCAATGAAAGCTCTTCACCTTCAAGAATCTCATTGAGATCCCTCAAAATCTCAGCCTCCTGACCAGTTATACCTTCCTCTTCCGTGTCTGGCCCAGTCTTTTCCCCTTCTGACACCTCCTCCTCCATGCTCCTCCCACTCATCCTTTGTTCCTCCATCTCCGCTCTGTCCACCTCCACGCTCCATGATGTCTTCTCTTCTCCCTGCATCGCCGCACACTCCATGCCTCCTTCTGTTCCATCCTTTGTTACATTCCTTACTTCGTTTCTCTGTCGCTGCGCTGCTCCACCTCGACGCCAATCCTCTCTCCTTTGGCTACACTCAGCAGCCAAATGACCCGGCTTTCCACACAGTCGACATGTCCTCACCTGCCCTGGGTATGTGACGTACACCTGTGTGCGAAAATTCTCCATAAGTACATAAGAGGGAATAGGTTTCCTCAAGGAAATTTTGATGGAGTATGTTCCCTCTAAAGCGCCAGCATATAGCCCCTGCGCCCAGCGTCCTATGTTTACAGCATGTATTATGCCATAACTCTTAAATACATCTTTAATATCCTCTTGTCTGGATTCAAAGGGCACATTATGCACCTTAATCCACTTAAAAGTGGCAGAAACTTCTTTCAAACATACCTCTAGGCCTTGATGTACCACTAACTTTTTCTCCTGGTATGTATCGACGACTCGTTGATAAGCTGCAGTGCAAGCTAATTTGATGAAGATCCTCCTTGCACCGTTTAATGATATGCCATAAATCTCCTCATGCGATAATCCAAAAGTGTCTCGTATTATTGCAGGCAGTAGAACCTCTGCATTAGACGGATATATGGCACCCTGGACCAAGTCAACACAGACCGTGTTCACTCTCCTCCTGTAACCGACGTCCATTGTTTGAAAATGACGTTGCCTCCAGCTGCCGCCAGGGAGCACCACCAGCACACCCGCACACAACCAAGGCTGGGCGTGGAATGATAAGTACAACTAGTTGAGCACATATACATATTCTTTCTCTACCCTCCCATCACTATCAATGTCCCCCTCCCTCCCTCTCCCCATCTCTCTCACCCCTTACAACTCTGACACAGAAGCACACATACAAACGCAGACACACACACGCACACACACACAAATAGCACCCACCCACATTACAACACTTAACCAGTCTGACTATGTGTCTTTCCCTCTCCCTCTACCCTGCTTCCCAGTCTTTCTCCACCTCTCCATCACTCTGTCCCCATCTCTCTACCCCTTACAACTCTCCCACCTCCACACACACAAACAGCAGACGCACACATTACATCACTTAACCCATGAAAAAAAATATGGTGGGTCAGAAGTGAAATCAAAGGCTCAGGGGATCAGAGGAAAATGGTTCTGGTTAAGATGGATGGAAGAGCAAACAAGGTGAGTTTTCTGAAAAGATTGAGAAGAGGATGGACACAGAGATGAAGAAATGGGAGTCACAAGCCGAAGCCGCAGAGGCCAGGATACGAGCCCTAGAATATGAGGTAAATAGGCTGAAGCGAGTTACAGGGCTATTGCCCAGAGGAGACATAGCATCTGAAGCAGGTACACCCTTACTGAATGATGAGCCCAACGGAAACGCACTATCAGTCCAGGAAGCAGGGCCGAGGAATGAAGGGGGAGAGCAGTTGAGAGCAGGGATAGCAGTAAGGGAGTAGGGAGAAGATGGAGAGGGGGATAAGTTCCTTGGTGGTTGTTGTCTACCAACATACAACCACAGGATGGTATTACCTCCCTGGGTGGTTGCTGTCTACCAACCTACAACCACAGGACGGTAGTACCTCCCTGGGTGGTTGCTGTCTTCAAACCTACTACCACAGGATGGTAGTACGTCCCTGGGTGGTTTCTGTCTACCAACCTACTAACTTCCATATATGTATATATATCATTCTGAACCTGAACACACACATACACGCAGAACAACCTCTGTGAAAATAAAAATAAACTCCTGAGTGCTTTCGTTATTTTTCACATTATCAAGGAACTTTTATAATGCGAGAAATCATAAAAATGTTTGAAAGTTCACTATTGTTTTTCAGAGTGGTTGTTCTGCATATTGTGATATGACTTGTTTACTGTGTGTGTGTGTACTGTGTGTGGTTGCAGGGGTCGAGACTCAGCTCCTGGCCCCGCCTCTTCACTGACTGCTACTGGGTCCTCTCTCTTCCTGCTCCTTGAGCTTTATCATACCTCGTCGTAAAGCTATGTATGGTTCCTGCCTCCACTAACTCACTTGCCAGACTATTCCACTTCCTGACAACTCTGTGACTGAAGAAATACTTCCTAACATCTCTTTGACTCATCTGAGTCTTCAACTTCCAATTGTGACCCCTTGTTTCTGTGTCCCTTCTCTGAAACATCCTGTCTCTGTCCACCTTATCTATTCCTCGTAGTATTTTGGATGTCGTTATCATGTCTTCCCTAACCTTCCTGTCCTCCAGAGTCGTCAGGCCTATTTCCCTTAACCTTTCTTCGTAGGACAATCCCCTTAGCTCTGGAACTAGCCTTGTTGCAAACCTTTGCACTTTCTCTAATTTCTTGACGTGCTTGACCAGGTGTGGGTTCCAAACTAGTGCTGCATACTCCAGTATGGGCCTGACGTACACACTGTACAATATCTTGAACGATTCCTTACTGAGGTATCAGGTTTGCCAGTCGCCCGTATGCTGCACCAGTTATCTGGTTGATGTGTGCTTCCGGTATTTTACTCACCCCAAGATCTTTCTCCTTGAGTGAGGTTTGCAGTCTTTGGTCACCTAGCCTATACTCTGTCTGTACTCTTCTTTGCCCTTCCCTGATCTTATGACTTTGTATTAGGCGGGGTTAAATTCGAGTAGCCAGTTGCTGGGCCACGTGTCCAGCCTGTCCAGGTCTCTTTGTAGTCCTGCCTGGTGCTCATCTGATTTAATTTTTCTCATTAACTTCACATCATCTGCAAACAGGGACACTTCTGAGTCTATCCCTTCCGTCATGTCATTTACATATACCAAAAACATCACTGGTCCTAAGACTGACCCCTATGGAACCCCGATCGTCACGTGCGCCCATTGTGATTCCTCATCTCGTACCATGACTCGTTGTTTCCTCCCTGTCAGGTATTCTCTGATCCATTGTAGTGCCCTTCCTGTTATATGTGCCTGATCATCTAGCTTCTGCACTAATCTCTTGTGAGGAACTGTGACGAAGGCCTTCTTGCAGTCCAAGAAAATGCAGTCTCTCTCGTGTCTTATTTCTGTTACCTTGTCATAAAACTCCAGAAGGTTTGTGACAAAGGATTTGCCTTCCATGAATCCGTGCTGATTGTCATTTATAATCTTGTTCCGTTCCAGGTGCTCCACCACTCTCCTGATAGTTTCCATGACTTTGCATACTATACACGTCAATGACACAGGTTTATAGTTTAGTGCCTCGTTTCTGTCTCCTTTCTTAAAAATGGGAACTACATTTGCCTTTTTCCATACCTCAGGTAGTTGCCCAGTTTCAAGGGATGTGTTGAAGATTGTGGTTAGTGGCACACACAACATCTCTGCTCCCTCTCTAAGGACCCACGGGGAGATGTTGTCCGGTCCCTTCGCCTTTGAGGTATCAAGGTCACTTAGCATCTTCACCTCCTCCTCAGTTGTGTGTATGTCATCCAACACTTGTTGGTGTATTCCTTGTTGGTGTCCCCCTCTATTCTGTCTTTGCCAGAGTCCTTCCTGTCTCCACTGTAAATACTTCCTTAAATCTCGTGTTGAGCTCCTCACATACCTCTTGATCGTTTCTTGTGAGTTCCCCACCTTCTTTCCTCAGCCTTATCACCTGGTCTTTGACTGTTGTCTTTCCCCTAATGTGGCTATACAGCAGTTTGGGTTAGACTTGACTTTAGATGCTATGTTGTTTTCGTAATGTCGCTGGGCCTCCCTCCTTATCTGTGCATACTCATTTCTGGCTCTTTGACTAATCTTCTTATTTTCCTGGGTCCTTTGCCTTCTGTACTTTTTCCATTCCCTAGTGCACTTAGTTTTTGCCTCCCTACACCTTCGGGTAAACCAAGGGCTCGTTCTGGTCTTCCCATTATTTCTGTTGCCCTTGACAAACCTTTCCTCTGCCTCCTTGCATTTTGTTGTTACATATTCTATCATTTCGTTTACTGACTTTCCTACCAATTCCCTGTCCCACTGAATCTCCTGCAGGAAGTTCCTCATACCTGTGTAGTCCCCTCTTTTATAGTTTGTCTTTTCCCATTCAACTCCTGTTGTCCTCTCCACTTGTAACTCTACTATGAATTCAAAGCTCAGAACGTGATCACTAGCCCCAAGTGGCCTCTCGTATTTGATGTCCTAAATGTCTGAACTGCTCAGGGTGAACACGAGGTACAGTCTTGCTGGTTCATCCTCCCCTCTCTCTCTGGTAGTGTCCCTGACATGTTGATGCATGAGGTTTTCCAGTTCCACATCCATCATCTTAGCTCTCCATGTTTCGGGACCCCCATGTGGCTCCAGGTTTTCCCAATCGATCTCCCTGTGGTTGAAATCGCCCATAACCAGTAACTTTGTTCTGCTCGAGTGAGCTCTTCTTGCCACCTCAGCCAGTGTGTCCACCATTGCTCTGTTGCTCTCTTCATATTCCTCTCTTGGCCTCCTGCATTTCTGTGGTGGGTTATACATCACTGCAATGACTACCTTATGTTCCCCAGAATGAATTGTACCTACTATGTAGGTATGGAGGAGGTGAATGTATTCAGATATTTGGGAGTGGACATGTCAGCAGATGGGTCTATGAAGGATGAAGTGAATCATAGAATTGATGAGGGGAAAAGGGTGAGTGGAGCACTTCGGAGTCTGTGGAGACAAAGAACTTTGTCCATGGAAGTAAAGAGGGGAATGTATGAGAGTATAGTTAAACCAACACTCTTATATGGGTGTGAAGCATGGGTGATGAATGTTGCAACGAGGAGAAGGCTGGAGGCAGTGGAGATGTCATGTCTGAGGTCAATGTGTGGTGTGAATATAATGCAGAGAATTCGGAGTTTGGAAATTAGGAGGTGCGGGATTACCAAAACTATTATCCAGAGGGCTGAGGAGGGGTTGTTGAGGTGGTTCAGACATGTAGAGAGAATGGAACGAAATAGAATGACCTCGAGAGTGTGTAAATCTGTAGTGGAGGGAAGGCGGGGTAGGGGTCGCCCTAGGAAAGGTTGGAGGGAGGGGGTAAAAGAGGTTTTGGGTGCGAGGAGCTTGGATTTCCAGCAAGCATGCGTGTACGTATTTGATAGGAGTGAATGGAGACAAATGGTTTTTAATACTTGACGTGCTGTTGGAGTGTGAGCAAAGTAACATTTATGAAGGGATTCAGGGAAACCGGCAGGCCGGACTTGAGTCCTGGAGATGGGAAGTACAGTGTCTGCACTCTGAAGGAGGGGTGTTAATGTTGCAGTTTTATAACTGTAGTGTAAAGCACCCCTCTGGCAAGACAGTGATGGAGTGAATGATGATGAAAGTTTTTCTTTTTCGGGCCACCCTGCCTTGGTGGGAATTGGGAGATGTGTTAATAAATAAATAAAAAAAAATATGTAGTCCCTTTCACTAATCTCGTCCATGCCTTCCATTTCCTCAAATCTCCATCGTTTTTTTATAAGCAGTGCAGCCCCTCCTCCCTCTCTGCTCCTCCTATCTTTCCTCAGGATCTGATATCCCGGTGGGAAGATTGCGTCTGTTATTGTCTCAGTGAGTTTCGTTTCTGTGACTGATATGATATCTGGGGACTTCTCATTGATTCTTTCATGCCACTCATCATATTTATTCATTATTCCATTCGCGTTCGTGTACCAAACCTTCAACTTCTTTTCTAAAACTGTGGTCCTGGGAGAATATTGAGGTTGGGGGAGCTGGAGCCCTTGCGGGGGCTTATGGGGGTTGCGGTGGGGGTGGGGATTGTGATGAGGGAGATGGGGGCAGAGTGCCCATAGGGGGTTGCTGTAGGGGTGGGGTTTGTGATGTGGAGGTGGGGACAGAGGGAACAGTGTGGGGTTTTGGTTTGAAGTGTTCAGTTGCATTGGGGTTGTCGTAGTTGGAGTCCTTCTGCAGGTGTTTCTGGAGGGTGTGTTTGCTCTTCCACGTGGGTCTGGGTGTGTGTGTGTGTGTGTGTGTACTCACCTAATTCACCTAATTGTGATTGCAGGGGTCGATTCACAGCTCCTGGCCCCACCTCTTTGCTGGTCACTTCTAGGTCCACTGTCTCCCTGTTCCATGAGCTTTGTCGTACTTCTTATGTATTGATGCTGCTTCCACTACATCACTCTCCAGACTATTCCACTTGTTGCTGTGTCCCATCTCTGGAAAATCTTGCCTTTGTCCACCTTGTCAATTCCTCTCCCCTGTCCTTCAATATAGTCAGGTCGATTTCCTTTACACTCTCCTCATAGGACATGCCCTTTAGCTCCGGGACTAGTCGCGTTGCAAACCTCTGCACTTTCTCTAATTTCTTGACGTGCTTGACTAGGTGTGGGTTCCAGACTGTTGCTGCATTCTCAAATATGGGTCTGACATACATTGTGTACAGAGTCCTGAATTATTCCTTAATGAGGTGACAGAACGCTATTCTTAGGTTTGCTAATCACCCAAATGCTGCAGCAGTTATTTGGTTCATGTGCGATTCAGAAGATGTGCTCGGTATAATACTCAACCACAGATGCTTTTCCTTGAGTGAGGTTTGCAGTCTTTGGCCCCCTAAACTTTACTCTGTCTGTGGTCTTCTTTGCCCTTCCGATCTTCATGACTTTGCACTTGGTGGGGTTAAACTCTAGGAGCCAGTTGCTGGACCAGGCTTGCAGCCTGTCCAGGTCCCTTTGTAGTCCTGTCTGGTCCTCATCCGACCGAATTCTCCTCATTGTCTTCACATTGTCTGTAAACAGGGACACTTCTGAGTCTATCCCTTCCGTCATGTCATTCATATATACTAGAAACAATACCGGTCCCAGGACTGACCCCTGTGGAACCCCGCTCTTCAAAAGCCCACTATGACACCTCGTCACGTACTATGACTCATTGCTTGGCTCCCTGTCGGGTATTCTCTGATCCATTGCAGTGCCTTCCCTATTATACCTGCCTGGTTCTCTAGCTTTTTCACTTATCTCTTGTGTGGAACTGTGTCAAAAACCTTCTTATAGTCCAAGAAAACGCATTCTACCCACCCCCCCTCTCTCTCTTGCCATACTGCTGTCACCTTGCCATAAAACTCCAGTAGGTTTGTGACAGAATTTCCCTTCTCTGAAACCGTATTGGTTGTCGTGAATAAGCTCATTCCTTTCTAGGTGTGTGTACTCACCTAGTTGTACTCACCTAGTTGTGGTTGCAGGGGTCGAGTCATAGCTCCTGGCCCCGCCTCTTCACTGGCCGATACTGGGTCACTCTCTCTGCGCCATGAGCTTTATCATACCTCTTCTTAAAGCTATGAATGGAACCTGCCTCCACTACATCGCTTCCCAAACTATTATCATGTTATCATGTGTACTCACCTAATTGTGGTTGCAGGGGTCGAGTCTCAGCTCCTGGCCCCGCCTCTTCGCTGTCTGCTACTGGGTCTCTGCTCTCCCTGCTCCATGAGCTTTATCATACCTTGTCTTAAAACTATGTATGGTTCCTGCCTCCACTATATCTTTCTCTAGTCCATTCCACTTCCTGACTACTCTGTGGCTGAAGAAATGTTTCCTGACATCCCTTTGACTCATCTGAGTCTTCAGCTTCCAGTTGTGTCCCCTTGTTTCTGTGTTCCCTCTCTGAAACAACCTGTCACTATCTACCTTGTCAATTCCCCGCAGTATTTTGTATGTCGTTATCATGTCTCCTCTGACCCTTCTTTCCTCCAGTGTTGTTAGTCCTATTTCCCTCAACCTTTCTTCATAAGACAGACCCCTGAGTTGTGGAACTAACCTTGTCGCAAACCTTTGCACTTTCTCTAGTTTCCTTACGTGCTTGACCAGGTGTGGGTTCCAGACTGGTGCTGCATATTCTAGTATGGGCCTGACGTACACGGTATACAGTGTCTTGAACGATTCCTTGTTAAGGTAACGGAACGCTAATCTAAGGTTTGCCAGACGCCCATATGCTGCCGCAGTTATCTGGTTGATGTGTGCCTCCGGAGACGTGCTAGGCGTTATACTCACTCCAAGGTCTTTCTCCTTTGCCGAGGTTTGTAGCCTTTGTCCGCCTAGCTTGTACTCTGTCAGCGGTCTTCTTTGCCCTTCTCCGATCCTCATGACTTTGCATTTGGAGGGATTGAATTCGAGAAGCCAACTGCTAGACCAGATGTCGAGCTTGTCCAGGTCTGTTTGCAGCCCTGCCTGGTCCTCTTCTGATGTGATTCTCCTCATTATTTTCACATCATCCGCGAATAGAGACACTTCTGAGTCTATCCCATCCGTCATGTCATTTACATAAACCAGGAATAACACTGGTCCTAGGACTGACCCCTGCGGTACACCACTCGTGTGTGTGTGTGTGTGTGTACTCACCTATTTTTGGTTTCAGGGTTCGTTTCGCAGCTCCTTGCTCCGCCTCTTCCCTAATCATTACTAGGCCCACTCTTTCCTTGCTCCAAGAGCTTTACTTTACTTCTTAAATCTATGTATGGATTCTGCTTCCACTGCATCATTCTCCATATTCCATTTCCTGATGGCTCTAATGGTGAAGAAATACTTCTTAACTTCCATTTATAGCTCCTTTTTCCTGTGACCCATCACTTGAACTTTCTGTCCATGTCTACTTTATCAATTTCTCTTTAGTACTTTATACGTCGTTATCATGTCCCTCACTTCCTCCAGTGTTATCAGGTTGATTTTTCTTAACCTCTCCTCAGACGACATACCCTTTAGCTCCAGGACTAGTCTTGCTGCAAACCTTTACACTTTGTCTGATTGCTGCATATTCCAATATGGGCCTGACGTACACGGTGTACAGTGTCTTTAGTGACTCTTTACTTAGATGTCAAAATGCTATTCTTAGATAGGCCAGGTGCCTATATGCTGTATCAATTATTTGGTTGATGTTCACCTCGGGGATGTGTTCGGTATGATGCCCACCCCAAGATCTTTTTCCTTGGGTGAGGTTTGCAGCCTTTGAGCCCCGAGTATGTACTCTATCTGCGGTTCCTTTGTCTTTCCCCCAAACTTCATGACTACACTTGTTGGTTTAAAAACTCCAGGAACCATTTGTCAGACCAGGTTTAGAGCTTCTTCAGATCCCTTTAGAGTCTTAGCTGATCCTCGTCCACTAGAATTCCCCGCATTAGTTTCACGTCGTCTGCAAACAGGGACGCCTCTGACTGTCCCTTCCATCACGTCATTCACATGTACACGAAACAGCACCAGCCAAGACAAGACAATGATGAATCTCTTCAAATCGCTTGTTCTCTCAAGGCTGGAATATTATTGTCCACTAGCGGCCCCTTTCAAGGCAGCCAAAACTGCAGACCTAGAAAATATACAGAGAACTTTTACTGCACATATAGGTACAATAAAGCACCTTAATTACTTGGAACAGTGGAAGTCCCTTGACCTGTACTCCACGGAACGCAGGTTAGAAAGATATTTTATAATATACACTTGGAAAATCTTAGAGGGATTAGTCCCAAATGTGCACATGGAAATCATCCCTATAATAGCAAAAGACTCAGCAGGCAGTGCAACATCGCCCAGTGTAAAACAGGGGCGCCATGAGTATGCTAAGAGACAGCATAATAAGTATCAGGGGCCCAAGACTCTTCAACTGCCTCCCAACATACATATGGGGGATTACCAATAGACCCCAGGCTGTCTTCAAGAGGGAGCTGGACTGATACCTAAAGTCAATACCTGACCAGCTGATCTGTGGTTCGTATGTCGGTCTTTGTGCTGCCAGCAGTAAGAGCCGGGTTGATCAGGCTCTGATCCACCACAAGGCCTGGTCATGGACTGGGCCGCGGAGGTACTGACCTCCAGAACACCTTCCATGTATTTTCCAGGTATACTACAGCACTAGAACTGATCCTTCTGGAACCCCACTCGACACGTGCGCCCATCTGACACCTCGTCACGTACAATCATTCGTTGCTTCTTTCCTGTCAGATATTCCCTGATCCATTGTAATGCTTTTCCACCTATTCCTTCCCGTTCCTCTTACCTTTGTGCCAATCTCTTAAAGGAAACTGTGTTGAAAGCCTTCGTACAGTCCAAGAAAATGTAGTCTAACCTCCACTCTATTTCCTGTCTTCTGTTACAGTATAATAAAACTCCAGTGTGAGGGAAAAGTCCATAGATAGAAGTGAAGGAAGTGTGAATGTCTGTCTAAGTGTTAGTAGTTGTAGTCTGCTCGTTTTGGTGGGGTAAGTGTCTAGCTCCAGCTGTACCCCCTCTCCCTTCTTCCACCCGGAGAGAGGTGACGTGCTCGACTCCGGCCAAAGGGATAATCACTCGACTAACAGCTCCCGTCTCCACTGTAAGTCTTCACAGCCACTTCTATCTTATTTTATGTTACGAGCCTCACTCGTTAGTTTGTTGTGAGCTTCACTCGTCATTTTGAAGTACTTAATGTGGCTCTGCCCTTGCCTTGTATTGACTAGCATAATTTTGTCTCACCATTTCTTTTGGACGGTCTTAGGCCTATTATAAAAATGTGTATCAGAATGGTGAGTATTTTTCTTTCTCCATTTGATAGCCGTCGGCGCCAGTATGAGCCACCTGGCATAACGCTGACGGAGATTGAAGGAACCATCTCACAAGAGTTTTGAGACTGAATCATCAACTTTTATACTGCTCACATCTGCAGTAACACTATCGTCAACCACAGCCACCTGAGTCACCAGCGGATCCCACCTGAGTCCCTGACTCTTGGTTAACAAACATCTGTCACATCCGTCAAACAAGTGGTTGTTGCCACCGTCATCGATTAAGTGAATACCAGCAAGGAGTTCAGAAAAGTGTACCAGCTGAGGTGTCAAGAACATGGACACGTCCCTTTTCATCTGTACAAATTAGCTGTTGCAACGTAGTCTTATTTGTCTATTTTTATTTTTTATTTTTATTCACGATAGGGTTTGTTTGCTGTTTAAGTTTTTATTATTACATAAATCTTTCTATTCAATAAAGTGCTTATTTTGACGTTATTTTTGTCTTTTTCTATTCTTTGTAATTTTCCTAAGGAGGAACGAGCCTTGGTTCATCTTGGGGTGCAAGATTGAACCAAGTCTGAGTTTAGCCTTCACATCCAGTAGGTTTGTAACACACTATTTTGAGTCCTTGAAACCTTGATGGTTAGTGTATCAGGTCATACCTTTCTAGGTGCCCCACCACTTTTCGTGATAAACTTCTCCATGACTTTACATACATGTCAGCGACACTGGTCTGTAATTTAATGCTGCCTGTCTGTCTCTTTTCTTAAAAATTGGGACTACATTTGCAGTTTTTCACACGTCAGGTAGTTGCCCTGTTACGATAAATGTATTGAAGGTTATTGTTAGTGGCAAACACACACTGCCTCTGCTCCCTCTCTAAGGACCCATTGAGAGATGTTGTGTGGGTACACAGCCTTCAAGGTATCTGGTTCGCTTAGCAGCCTCTTTACCTCCTCCTCAGTTGTGTGTAGTGTGTCCGGCACTGGTTGGTGTACCCTACCACCCCGGTTTGCTGAAAGCCTGTTTGTCTTCACTGAAAATACCTCCCTAAATCTCGTGCTGAACTCTTTATATACTTTCCGGGTCATATTTATTTTTGTGATCTCTCCTTCCTTTCTCAGCCTTATTACCTGGTTCTTTAGTATAGTTGTTTCTCTGATGTTGCTGTACAACAACTCTAAGTCAGATTTAACTTTCAATGCTGTCATTCTATTAGTGCCGCTGGACCTCCCTCAATATCCATGCAAATTAGTTTGTGGCTCTTCGGTTTATCTTCTTATTTTCCGGGGTTCTTTGTCTTCTATATTTTCTCATGTTGTAGCGCACTTACCTTTGGCCTCTACACTTTTGGGTGAACCAAAGACTCGTTCTGGACTTACCATTCATTCTGTTGCCCTTGGGTACGATCTTCTCAGCCTCCATGCACTTTGTGGTGACATGAGGGTGTGTACGTACTCACTTAACTGTGGTTGCAGGGGTCGATTCACAGCTCCTGGCCCCTCTTCGCTGGTTAATACTAAGTTCACTCTCTCCCTGCACCAAGTGCTTTATCGTATCTCTTTTCAAAGTTATGTATGGATCTTACCTCCACTACATCACTCTCCAGACATCTCTATGAATGAAGAAATACTTCCTAACATCCCTGTGACTCATCTGAGTATTGATCGTCCAGTTGTGACACCTTGTGACTCATCTGAGTATTGAACGTCCAGTTGTGACCTTGTGACTCATCTGAGTATTGAACGTCCAGTTGTGACACCTTGTGACTCATCTTAGAATTGAACATCCAGTTGTGACCTTGTGACTCATCTGAGTATTGAACGTCCAGTTGTGACACCTTGTGACTCATCTGAGTATTGAACGTCCAGTTGTGACACCTTGATGATGTGTAACATCTCCGAAACATCCTTTCCACATTTATCTTCTCAATTCCTCTCATTAGTTTATATGTTATTATCATGTCCTCCCAATCTCTCTTATCCTCCAGTGTCGTCAGGTTGATTTCCTTTAACCTCTTCTCGTAGGACATGCCCCTTAGCTCTGGGACTAGTCTTGTTGCAAACATTTGTACTATCTCTAATTTCCTGACGCACTTGGTCAGGTAGTTTACAATAATTTAATAATAAACAAAAACAATGAAATATATTATTTTTCGTTAGGTTCAGAATCATTTCTGTGAAATTATTGCATACACAAATTTTCGTTCTTATATGGGTGAAGCATGGGTGGTGAATGTTGCAACAAGGAGAAGGCTGGAGGCAGTGGAGATGTCATGTCTGAGGGCAATGTGTGGTGTGAATATAATGCAGAGAATCCGTAGGTTGTAGATTAGGAGGAGGTGCGGGATTATGAAAACTATTATCCAGAGGGCTGAAGAGGGGTTATTGAGGTGGTTCGGACATGTAGAGAGGATGGAACAAATTAGAATGACTTCGAGAGTGTATAAATCTGTAGAGGAGGGAAGGCAGGGTAGGGGTCAGCCTAGGAAAGGTTGAAGGGAGGGTTTAAAGGAGATTTTGTGTGCATGGGGCTTAGATTTCCAGCAAGCATGCTTGAGCATGTGACATAGGAGCAAAAGAAGACAAATGGTTTTTAGGACTTGACGTGCTGTTGGAGTGTGAACAAGTTAACATTTATGAAGGAATTCAGGGAAACCAGGAGGTTAGACTTGAGTCCTGGAGATGGGAAGTACAGTTCCGGCTCTCTGAAGGAGGGGTGTCAATGTTGCAGTTTTATAACTATAGTGTAAGCACGCCTCTGGCAAGACAGTGATGGAGTGAATGATGAAAGTTTTTGTTTTTCGGACCACCCTGCCTTGGTGGGAAGCTGCCGATATGTTAATAAAATATAATACATTTTCGGTTGCCTTATTCGGCAAGATGAGCGTTGCCATTTGTGCCAAAATCTCAAGTTTTACCTATTCGGCAACACACACACACACACACACACATACACACACACATATATATACAACAGGCCTAGTGTCTAATCGACATGTGCCTAGGACAAAATGATAACTAACACACACACACACACACACACAGGTGTCAGAGTGGGCACCTGTGACGAGTGGGGTTCCACAAGGGTCAGTCCTAGGACCTATACTGTTTTTGGTATATGTGAATGACATAACGGAAGGGATAGACTCAGAAGTGTCCCTGTTTGCAGATGATGTGAAGTTAATGAGAAGAATTAAATCAGTCGAGGATCAGGCAGGACTACAAAGAGACCTGGACAGGATACAAGCCTGGTCCAGTAACTGGCTCCTTGAATTTAACCCTGCCAAATGTAAAGTCATGAAGATCGGGGAAGGGCAAAGAAGACCGCAGACAGAGTATAGACTAGGTGGCCAAAGACTGCAAACCTCACTCAAGGAAAAAGATCTTGGGGTGAGTATAATACCGAGCACATCTCCTGAGGCACACATCAATCAGATAACTGCTGCAGCATACGGGCGGCTGGCAAACCTAAGAATAGCGTTCCAATACCTCACTAAGGAATCATTCAACACTCTGTACACCATATACGTCAGGCCCATACTGGAGTATGCAGCACCAGTTTGGAACCCACACCTGGTCAAGCACGTCAAGAAATTAGAGAAAATGCAAAGGTTTGCAACAAGACTAGTCCCAGAGCTAAGGGGATTGTCCTACGAAGAAAGGTTAAGGGAAATCGGCCTGACGACACTAGAGGACAGGAGGGTTAGGGAGACATGATAACGACATATAAAATAATGCGAGGAATAGATAAGGTGGACAGAGACAAGGATGTTCCAGAGAGGGACACAGAAACAAGGGGTCACAATTGGAAGTTGAAGACTCCTATGAGTCAAAGGGATGTTGGAAGTATTTCTTCAGTCAGAGTTGTCAGGAAGTGGAATAGCCTAGAAAGCGACGTAGGGAGGCAGGAACCATACATAGTTTTAAGACGAGGTTTGATAAAGCTCATGGAGCAGGGAGAGAGAGGACCTAGTAGCAATCAGTGAAGAGGCGGGGCCAGGAGCTATGACTCGACCCCTGCAACCACAAATAGGTGTGTACAAATAGGTGAGTACACACACACACATTATATATATAATATATATATATATATATATATATATATATATATATATATATATATATATAAAATATATATAATATATATATATATATATATATATATATATATATATATATATATATATATATATATATATATGCTTCCCTCACCAAATCGCTATGTACAATATTATTTATAAATGTACAAGGATTTCAACACAAACCCAATTAATGACAAACAGAGATGCAGAGGTTTCAGTGAGATAAACCCCAGCTGACAGCCTGAGAGAGTTTGGTAGACTTGAATAATTTCCAGACGAGATGCTTGAACGAGTCCCTCTTCTTCTCCCTGACATGTCAGGATGCTACGGCACACCAGACGATGACTCTGATTTCCACAGGATGACTCTGATTGCTTTACTTACAACTGACAAAAATGACTACAAAGTTAATAGTTGATCTTGTGTACACCGAATACAAACGTACTCGGGGCACAGCAGTGGTGGTAATGATGGGGGTGATGGTGGCGGTGATGGTAGTGATGGCAGTGATGATGACGGTGGTGATGGTGGTGGTGATGGTGGTGGTGATTGTGGTGGTGGCAATGCATCAGCAGTGGCGACACCCGCGGCAGCAGTGGTGACGCTGAGGTAAGGGATAAACTACGCCGCGTCTAGCTACATTCACTGAACATCGTAAAAATGCTTCAATTGATAAGTGGAAAGACTTGTGCCACTATCAAGAATCTGGGAAATCCTCGACTGGTGGCAAGATTTCAAGTTAATGTTTGGGTCCTCACCTCCCTGTATTAGGAGATGCCTTGATACCATCTTGAATTGTAAATGAGGCAGTATCCTACATTCATACTAATGATCTCAAGAGTTGGAATACGCAGTATGCAATGTTCGCACTAATAAGGGTAAACTCTGTAACAAGTATAGTTATTTACATTAATAAGTTTTAAGTTAATAATGTGCAGTATGTTATATTTAAGTGGCTAATGTTAAAAAGAGTATAAAATTTAAAGAGGTATGCCATATTCATATTAATTTATTCTCGTTCTGCTTCCTGGGGCGTGTTTGGGCGAAGGTTCAAGGTTAAGAGGTTAAATGTCAACTAACTATATGTTTAAAACACGAGACATACATGAAGAGCACAATGTACTGTGTTATATGCTAAGTATCTAAGTGTAATGAAGACATAGAGGAACAGATTAATTAAGTTCATCCCTCACACACACACACACACAGAGTGGAATGAAAGAATAGGAGAAATGTCCCCAGACATCATAGCAGTCACAGAAACTAAACTAAATAAGGCAATATCAGACGCAATCTTCCCACAAGGATATCAGATCCTGAGGAAAGATAGAAGGAGCAGGGGGGAAGGAGGGGTCGCACTGCTCGTAAGGAATCATTGGAGATTTGAGAAAATGGCAGGAATGGAGGTGTGTAGAGAAAGGGACTTTATAGTAGGTACCATCCAGTCTGGGGAGCACAAGATAGTCATTGCAGTGATGTACAACCCACCACAAAACTGCAGGAGGCCAGGAGAGGAATATGACGAGAACAACAGAGCAATGGTGGACACCCTGGCGGAGGTGGCAAGAAAAGCGCACATGAGCAGAGCGAAGCTACTGGTCATGGGCGATTTCAACCACAAAGAGATCGACTGGGAGAACCAAGAACCACGTGGGGGTCCAGAAACTTGGAGAGCCAAGATGATGGACGTGGTACTGGAAAACCTGATGCACCAACATGTCAGGGACACGACCAGAGATAGAGGAGAGGACGAACCAGCAAGGCTGGACCTAGTATTCACCCTGAATAGCTCAGATATCGAGGACATAACACACGAGAGCCCCTGGGAGCCAGTGACCATATGGTGCTGAGCTTTGAGTACATAGTAGAGCTACAGATGGAGAGGGAAAACGGTGCTGAAAGAGACATACCAGACTATAAAAGAGGGGACTACACAGGTATGAGGAATTTCCTGCAGGAGGTTCTGTGGGAAAGGGAAATGGAAGGACAGTCAGTAAATGAAATGATGGAATACGTAGCGACAAAGTGCAAGGAGGCAGAGGAACAGTTTATACCCAAAGGAAAAAGAATAAATGGGAAGACAAGAAAGAGCCCCTGGTTTACCCAAAGATGCAGGGAGGCAAAGACTCAGAGTGCCAGAGAATGGAAAAGGTACAGAAGGCAAAGAACCCAAGCAAACAAGGAGATTAGTCGAAGAGCTAGAAACAGTATGCACAGGTACGGAGGAGGCCCAGAAACAGTACGAAAACGACATAGCATCGAAAGTCAAGTCTGACCCGAAACTGATGTACAGCCACATCAGAAGGAAGACAACAGTAAAGGATCAGGTGATAAGGCTGAGGAGGGAAGATGGGGAACTCACAAGTAATGATCAAGAGGTATGTGAGGAGCTCAACTCGAGGTTTAGGGAAGTATTCACAGTGGAGGAAGGAAGGCAGTTGGGTAGACAGGACGGGTGCGTCACCAACAAGGGATGTATCGAGTGCTGGAGGAATACACACATCTGAGGGAGAGGTGAAGCAGTTACTCAGTGACCTTGATACCTCAAAGGCAATGGGTCGGACAATATCTCACCATGGGTCCTTCGGGAAGGAGCTGAGGTTCTGAGTGTGCCACTTACCAAAATTTTCAACACATCCCTTGAAACTGGGCAGCTACCTGAGATATGGAAAAAGGCCAACGTAGTCCCCATCTTTAAAAAAGGAGACAGAAAAGAGGCACTAAACTACAGACCGGTGTCACTTACATGTATAGTGTGCAAAGTCTTGGAGAAAATCATCAGGAAAAGAATGGTGGAGCATCTGGAGCAGAACAGGTTAATCAACGCCAGACAGCACGGATTCAGGAAGGCAAATCCTGTGTAACAAACCTCCTGGAGTTCTATGATAAAGTAACAGAGGTAAGGCAAGAGAGAGAAGGGTGGGTTGACTGCATTTTCTTGGACTGCAGGAAGGCCTTTGACACAGTTCCTCACATGAGATTAGTAAAGAAGATGGAAGACCAAGCGTGTATAACAGGAAGGGCACTGGAATGGATCAGGGAATACCTCACAGGAGGCAACAACGGGTCATGGTGCGTGATGAGGTATCACAGTGGGCGCCTGTAACGAGCGGTGTACCGCAGGGGTCAGTCCTAGGACCAGTGCTATTCTTGCTATATGTGAATGACATGACGGATGGGATAGACTCAGAAGTGTCTCTTTTCGCAGATAATGTGAAATTAATGAGGAGAATCACATCGGATGAAGACCAAGCAGGACTTCAAAGCGACCTGGACAAGCTTGACACCTGGTCTAGCAACTGGCTTCTCGAATTTAACCCCACCAAATGCAAAGTCATGAAGATCGGAGAAGGGCAAAGAAGACCGCTGACAGAGTACAGGCTAGGTGGACAAAGACTACTAACCTCATCAAAGGAGAAAGACCTTGGGGTGAGTATAACACCAAGCACGTCTCCGGAAGCACACATCAACCAAATAACCGCGGCAGCATATGGGCGACTGGCAAACCTAAGATTAGCGTTCCGTTACCTTAACAAGGAATCGTTCAGGACACTGTATACCGTATACGTCAGGCCCATACTAGAGTATGCAGCACCAGTCTGGAACCCACACCTGGTCAAGCACGTCAAGAAATTAGAGAAAGTGCAAAGGTTTGCGACAAGGCTAGTTCCACAACTCAGGGGACTGCCTTATGAAGAAAGGTTGAGGAAATAGGACTAACAACACTGGAGGACAGAAGGGTTAGAGGAGACATGATAACGACATACAAAATACTGCGGGAATCGACAAGGTAGATAGTGACAGGATGTTCCAGAGAGGAAACACAGAAACAAGGGGACACAACTGGAAGCTGAAGACTCAGATGAGTCAGAGAGATGTTAGGAAGCAATTCTTCAGCCATAGAGTAGTTAGGAAGTGGAATAGTTTAGCGAACGATATAGTGGAGGCGGGAACCATACATAGTTTTAAGACAAGGTATGATAGAGCTCACGGAGCAGGGAGAGCAGAGACCCAGTAGCGGACAGTGCAGAGGCGGGGCCAGGAGCTGAGTCTCGACCCCTGCAACCACAATTAGGTGAGTACACAACACACACACACACACACACACACACACACATGATCCTGCAAGAGAAAGCTCGGCTGAGGACGAACCAGGGGTACCGGAATGTATATCTAGATCGAGACAGAACACAGGAAGAAAGGGAGGCCTGGAGGGAGAGGATAAGAAGGAGAAGAGAGGGAGGAGGGGAGACAGTGAGATACGGAGGACACCAAGCCCAAGCAGGACAAACACACACACTGGAAATACCCTCAGCGGGCCTCATATCACAAACAACCCACGACACCCATACACTTTAGCACCACACCCACTTATCAGGCCCCCTGTCCCCACCCTAGCAAATGAAAACCCACCGTCACAGTTACCCCCACCCCCACCTCAAGCTGCACCCCACCTGCCCATACCCCAACCATACAATCACCCCCACCCATGCTCCAACCCCCTGCGGGCACCCTGCCCACACCCCCACACCACCAGTGGGCGCCTGTGACGAGCGGTGTACCGCAGGGGTCAGTCCTAGGACCAGTGTTATTCCTGGTATATGTAAATGACATGACGGACGGGATAGACTCAGAAGTGTCTCTATTCGTTGATGATGTGAAAATAATGAGGAGAATCACATCGGAAGAGGACCAGGCAGGGCTGCAAACAGACCTGGACAAGCTCGACATCTGGTCTAGCAGTTGGCTTCTCGAATTCAATCCCTCCAAATGCAAAGTCATGAGGATCGGAGAAGGGCAAAGAAGACCGCTGACAGAGTACAAGCTAGGCGGACAAAGGCTACAAACCTCGGCAAAGGAGAAAGACCTTGGAGTGAGTATAATGCCTAGCACGTCTCCGGAGGCACACATCAACCAGATAACTGCGGCAGCATATGGGCGTCTGGCAAACCTTAGATTAGCGTTCCGTTACCTTAACAAGGAATCGTTCAAGACACTGTATACCGTGTACGTCAGGCCCATACTAGAATATGCAGCACCAGTCTGGAACCCACACCTGGTCAAGCACGTAAGGAAACTAGAGAAAGTGCAAAGGTTTGCGAAAAGGTTAGTTCCACAACTCAGGGGTCTGTCTTATGAAGAAAGGTTGAGGGAAATAGGACTAACAACACTGGAGGAAAGAAGGGTCAGAGGAGACATGATAACGACATACAAAATACTGCGGGAAATTGACAAGGTAGATAGTGACAGGTTGTTTCAGAGAGGGAACACAGAAACAAGGGGACACAACTGGAAGCTGAAGACTCAGATGAGTCAAAGGGATGTCAGGAAACATTTCTTCAGCCACAGAGTAGTCAGGAAGTGGAATGGACTAGAGAAAGATATAGTGGAGGCAGGAACCATACATAGTTTTAAGACAAGGTATGATAAAGCTCATGGAGCAGGGAGAGCAGAGACCCAGTAGCAGACAGCGAAGAGGCGGGGCCAGGAGCTGAGTATCGACCCCTGCAACCACAATTAGGTGAGTACAATTAGGTGAGTACACACACACACACACACATACACAGGCAGTCCCAAAGCAGTCACATGTGTTTTGAGCTCCACTAAATTGGGTCGTATTGGGTGGTCCTAGGGGGAATCCGAGTGCAACAAACAGGCGTGGGCATAGGCTAAAGTGTCATACTCATTTAAAACCAAAAAGCAGGGAAATACGAGTGATCACAGAGGAAAAAAACACAGTAAATAGTGAAAGTGCCGGTGAGGGGAGACGGAGTTAGGCCTAACAGCGGTTGCCACACAGCAGGAAGTGGAGAATATATCGTAGTGAACTATAAAGCAGTGGGGAGCATATGTACTGGAGGTACCCAAGTAAGGGAGACAAGTGCAAGGCAAGCAGTGAGCAATACGGTGATTGCATACAGTGAGCCCAATAGAAAAGAAACGAAGAGGCACAGTACCCAGCAGGGTGCCACTCCAGGAGAATGTCGACAAACTGACCAGACCCAGCAGACATCGGATGTAATGTACAAAATCCTAGTTGTGGTTTGCAGGTTTGCAGGTTTTTGGCCCTGAGTTGCTGAAGCTGTGGGAAAAAATCCCTGCTCGGAGGAGCTGACTACATAAGTATTTCATAGGTAGGAAGAAAAGTTAGGGAAGTGATGGGGCGCAGGGCTACCAACCAAATGTACACACGTGTATGCACGCCACACACACATACACTTGAATTAGTCAGGATATAGTTGTGGTATACCATACAATTGTTCGTGTATTAGCAATAATATTATTACCTGTTTATAAGAAGTAACTTTTAGTAGCAGAGCTTAGCAGTATTCTAGAATTAGAATTAGAATAGGTAGACACTGTGGATGAGGTGCCAAGACGCACACACACACACTTGAAGTAGTCCAGGTGTAGTAGACCATACAGCTGTTCTTGTATTAGCAATAATAATTTTATCAGTTATATAGGTAGTAGTATTCTTTTTAGATTTTGTAGCTAAGAAAGGTAGGAAGAAAATTCAAAGGCGTGGCGGAGCGCAGGCACGGGGAGTCAGTGGTAAACAAACACACACACACACACACACCCACACAAACCAACAGTTGGGTTTGTCTTAGCCTAGATTAATAGTGTTACCCTTTTTTTTTTTTGGAATTACAACTAGCAAATTTCAAGCAC